>JAVTVY010022162.1:0-96801 GCA_036873755.1 Hanleya hanleyi
GAAATCTGAATATGACCCAAAAAGGGAGAAAAATTTATAAAATTCACAATCTGAATTAACTAAAAATGTATCCCGCTAGTTCAAGGTGAACAATGAAGACTGTGCCTAAACTGGGCCTGGCCAATAGCCGATAACGCTGGTCCATCGTGCGTAGTAGGTGATCACCAAGTCCTATTTTTTGGGCACCGGGAAAATTCGCCATCTGTTGGTCCATGTTAAATCGCAATCGGGAACCCTCAAATTACGGTCGATAGGGGGCGCCACCAGCTCAAGGATCCAATCAGAAGCGAGTATTTTTTTCAAATCCGTAAATCGAGTCCCATTGACCTTTGACCTCAGAAATTTGCATATCACGTGACCCAGGTCAAAGGTCCCAGTGTATTCTTCCGCGGTGATGCGGTCTGGCGGTGATGCGGTCGCGGAAGAAAGCTTCGGCGGAGAAAAAGTAGTCCCCAGACTGGAAATACGCTCCATGGTCCGATTGGGTCGAGTAAGGTACCAAAGTGAAGCATTCGTCAAGGGGCATCTCATGGGCTGGGTGTGGGGTTGAAATATCGGCATTCTGCGCATGCGCGGTGGCCAAAGGGTATGAAAATAGACGTTTTGGAGCTAGGGGAGCCACTAATGGTCCAGTGGGGTCGAGTGAGGTATCAAAGTGAAGCATTCGTGAAGGGGCATTTGATGGGCTGGGTGTGGGGTTGAAATATCGGCATTCTGCGCATGTGCGGTGGCCAAAGGGTATGAAAATAGACGTTTTGGAGCTAGGGGAGCCCCTAATGGTCCAATGGGGTCATATGAGGTATCCATGTGAAGCATTCGTGAAGGGGCATCTGACTGGACTAGCGGCTCGGGCGTTGTCACCATTCTGCGCATGCGCAGACAGGAAATTGTGGGAAAAGGGTATGGAAATAGACGTTTTGGGATCTAGGGGAGCCCCTAATGGATCGATGGAGTCGTATGAGGTATCCATGTGAAGCCTATGTGAGGGGGCATCTGACTGGACTAGTGGCTCGAGCGTTGTCACCATTCTACGTATGCGCAGACAGGGAATTGTGGGAAAAGGGTATGGAAATAGACGTTTTGGGAGCTAGGGGAGCCCCTAATGGGCCGATGGAGTTGTATGAGGTATCAATGTGAAGCCTATGTGAAGGGGCATCCAGTCATGGGTGGGTGCATGTAAAATTTTTCCGGAAAAAAAAAACGGAACACGGACTTTATCGAACAATCCGGGAAAATGCCTATATGGGGTATGGGGGGTATATAGGTCGCCGGGCTTAACGGGGCTTGCCTATAAATAGAGTTATCTCCCCCTAGTTCCAGGGTGGGTGTATGTAAAATTTTTCCTGAAAAAATACGGAACACGGATTTTATCCTAAATTACGGGAAAATGCCTATATGGGGTATGGGGGTATAGGACCATCCTGGGAAACCTACTTCTCGACATTTGCGGTATAGGTTGTGGGGTCTCGTTTTCTTAGTCTCGTCAAGACAAACATGATAGGAAGTGTCCTGGAGCGAATCGGTGAAATTTTTGAAAAAAGTACGATATACACCCATATAGTCCCATACTGGGGGTATAGGATCAATGTTTGTCCCCCTGGGAAACGTACTTCTATACATTTGCAGTAGGGTTGTTTGGATTTGTTTTTCACGTCTCGTCATTTAGAACACGATAGGAAGTGTCCCGGAGCGAATCGGTGAAATTTTTGAAAAAAGTCACCGAGACCCATATAGACCCATATAGTCCCATACTGGGGTATAGGACCGATGTTTGTCCCACTGGGAAACCTACTTCTATACATTTGCGGTATGGTTGTTTGGATTTGTTTTCTTAGTCTCGTCAAGACAAACATGATAGGAAGTGTCCCGGCACGAAACGGTGAAATTTTTTTAAAAAGTCACCGAGGCCTGGGTAGGCTCATATAGACCCATATACTGGGATATATTACAAGCGTCTAGTCCGTCATTCATAATCCAGCCGTCGTCCATTAGAGAATATCCGCGTCCATAATCCAAAGACCTACTTCATATTCCATATAACAGTATTAGCACCAAATTCAAAAAGACAATCATAGTATACATAAACATAAGCTTGTTTCCTGCAAGAGAGAAGCGGTCAACAGTTTTCAATGATGCCGGCAAGACATCATGATGTTCCAAAAATATCAAATCCGTATCGCTGATCAGTATTCTTAATCCATAATATTCATTGTAAAGTTGTCATCTAAAGAATGATGTATCTCAGTCACGCTTTGATTGTGACTGTTCATATGAGTACCATGAGGATCTTGAAGTACATGGGTTCATACGGCCCCTAGCCCCGGGTTAAGCGGAATCAGACACAGTTACGAAACGTAGCGCCATAGATCTTGCACGCTACGTTCGTATTTTGCTATCAGCATGCGATATGTATCGCCAAATTTGAGAAACTTTGAGTGGAGGCGCTTGGTGGAATAGCCCTGTTTTATAAGTTTCTGCAGCAATGTTTTGTGACGTTGGTTAAAATCATCATATTTAACACAGGATCTAGCAAATGCTACTAAGTGAGATATGTATGCGCCATATGCAGGTCCCACTGGAATATTACTATCCAAAAAGGGATAGTTTACGATGTCGAAATTGTAATCATCTCTTTCGTCATAAAGTCGACGAGAGAGAATGCCCGCTTCATTTTTATAGAGATAGAGATCTAAATAAGATGTGCCTGTAGGGCTATCTGTAGTTTCCTTCAAATCCAGTGAAGGTGGATATATATCCTTCACTGCGTCATTTATATAGCGATTATCCACAGCGAGAAGATCGTCTATATAGCGTTTGGTGAATGAGAAGGAACGGGCATATAGTCATATTCATAAGAGAACAGATACAGGTCAGCCAACAGGGGTGCACAATTAGTACCCATTAGAATACCTATATGCTGCTGATATATTGTGTTGCCAAATTTCACATAGATATTTTTAATGAGAAATTCAAGCAACTCTATAAACAAAGAAACGTCCCATGAATGATATCTTTTGTATGTAGTCGAGCTAAAGAATGCTTTATGGCTTCCGACATTAATATATCTACGATCAGTTTTCTTGAACACAGATACTATTAATGAACTTATACGGTCATTAAGGTCCTGATGAGGGATTGTAGCATAGAGAGTCGAGAAATCCCATGTGGATACATGTCTGTACGGTATGTGACCTTTAGCATCAAGTTCTTCCGTAAGACATTTTGAGTTTTTCAATATCCACATACATTCCACGCCAGAGTTCTTAGAAATAGTGGCGCAATACCTTTCCCAAAATGCTTTTACCTCCTGAAGGGCCCTCGTCAACAGGGTTGAAAGAAGCTTGGTGGTGCAGCTTCTAGAACCAGCCATGAATCTAGCTTTGTATGGTGATTTATGCATTTTGGGAGTCCAGTATATTTTTTGTATGTCGTTATGATTGGTTGGAAGACAAATACCTCTTTCCCTGAGAAACTTTTTGTGATTGTTAAATAAATCTTCCAGAGTAAATGCAGTTTGGGAGTAAGTAGACGTATTTGATGAAGATATGTCTACACTCAATTCTTAACCAGCACCTGGTAATAGTAATATTTACATATGAATATTATATTATTCGGAGCTTTGTCTGCTGGGACTATGACGAATTTACTCTGGAGATTTGCTAGAACTTCTTGCGAATTGAGGTTTCTCAGTACTTGTTTTGCTTGGGGAAGAGTACTGTCAATATGGCGGATTGTTTCAACGACCTTGCACTTGATGAGGTCCAGCCAATCAGCGAGTACTGTAGGTTCAACTTTTTCTCACCTAGACCAATCAATAACGTACTGTTCTAATGCAGACAGGACTATCTTCTGGTCGGCCTTCAGATTTATTCTTCTTGGCTCTCTATATTTAGGTCCTTTCATCAGGAGTAATTTCAGATCCTTATGACTCACCACATCAAGGTCACCAGTCACAATATGTTTGCATGGTGTGTAGATAAAGTTCGACAATTCACAATCACAACTATAGCCTCCTGACGTGTATAAGTTGCAGTCAAACTCCTTGACAGCATTGGAGTAATTGAATATTTTGGTGGCTATAGATTTAGTATAATTATATGAAATGTAAGGAGGTTCTGTGAACTTGAAATAGTTTGGTACAGCGTTGCGTACCTCTGGATCATTCAGGATTCGAGGTAAATTAATGATGTCCAATGTATGTATAAATCCATACGGGGCGGACATGTTGGAGCCTAGGTGAGTCCCTGGTGGTCCAATGGTGTCGTATGAGGTCTCATTTTGAAGCTCTCATGCAGGAGCACTTGACTACACTAATGGTTCGTACGTTGTCAATACTTAGAGATGGGCTATTTACGGTCGAATGGGTCGTGTGAGATATCCATGTGAAGCCTATGTGAGGGAACCTCTGATGGCTGGGTGTGGGGTTGAAATATCGTCATTCTGCGCATGCGCGGTAGCCAAAGGGTATGAAAATAGCCGTTTTTGTGGTCTAGGCGAGCCCCTCATGGGCCTATTGGGTCGAGTGAGGTATCCATGTGAATCCTAGGTGGGGGAGCATCCACCTGGACTAACATTCACGTGGTTTGGTGGGTCTGCGCAAGTGTGTGTGTGACGTCACTTCCGGTTTGGGTGAATGCTCAAACACTACCTCCAACTTTCCCGGCCCGGCCCGTCCCGGCCCCCCAGCGTGCGCGCGCGCGGGTTCTCCGGCCGCAGCGCGCGCGCGCGCGTCAATGTAGGGAGAGGTTAAATCCACGCCTATTTCACCCGGATGTAAAAATGACGTCACTTCCGGTTTAGGTGAATGGAGCGTGACCTTTGGACATGTCCAGACTTGTCTGACCGCCATTGTTGGAAAATGGCGGATAATGGCGGATAATCCGCCATTGTGGGAAAATGGCGGCTAATGGCGGATAATGGCGGAAGGTGACCGCCATTGTGGGAAAATGGTGGATAATGGCGGATAATGGCGGAAGGTGACCGCCATTGTGGGAAACCCCCACAGACAGGTCAGTACATGCATTCCTATGATGTTCACGCATAATAAAAGGATTGATCTGTAATCTGTGTTGTTGTTGTTGCTCTCTTTTTTGGACTAACCCATCAGAATAATACGTATCACGGACTACATCCGACGTCTAGGCGCGCATATGTGACATGGTCTATAAAACACGTCTCTCTGGATCCTACACCTTCATTTCTACGGTTGCAGAGCCATGACAGAGATCCAGCCCTATGCGACTAGCATTTTACAGCATGCCACCGTGGTTAATTCACTCACGGGTTACCGAGCAGTGGTCCGGTCCATGTTTCCAGATGGCGACGACAACGAGGGGCGACGCCAGATCCTGAACGAGTTCACAGAAGCGGTCCTCGACAGAGTGCACTCGATGGAGAGATGTGCCATCACTCACTACTGCTGGACTATGACAGCCATCCTTGATGCTCGGGCTATGGACCACGAGCGCTCACGCCGGAACCAGCGACGGCTGGTTGGCCTCACAATAGTCTGTGGCCTATTGACCCTGGCGCTGTGGTATTGACAGTGGGATTATAACTACGAGGGTCAGACAAAGTGTGTGTCATTCACCGTTCGTCATTGGATCAAGCATGTCACCAGTCCTACGAGCCATCCTGCCCCTTACACCCCAGGTGGGGTTACACGTCTATGAAGATAAAGTCACCCTCGTGGAAGATCGTGGAGATGTTTGCTGGTCGCCCGCTGAGACCGTATCGAATACGGTTACGCTACACCGTGACGGCTGGACCAAATTTAAATGGGTGTTGAGCGGCGAGCTCGATGGACACCTCATCCACATAGACAATGCCATCTACGTATACCGTGGACCCTTCTTCCCACGCCTGGGCCGCTACCAAGACCCTACGCGAAGCTTCACCCTAGACCTCGATCTGTGGATAGCCTTCGAGAAAGTGGTGCCTATCGTGGACCAGCTGTTTACACCGGACGAGCGGTCATCAGACGAGTTGGAGTGGGCTCGTGCCCTGAGAGAAGCGGCGGCAGAACCCAATGAACAACTGTCTAGCCATGAACCCGACGACGATGCCATTGATTACCCAGCTAGACTCAGTCAGCCCAGTGACATGATCACCTGATCCTTTGATCTCACGGGGTTCTCCCTATAAATACGAGAGACAGTCAAATCTGGTACCATTCACGTACTGACCATGACGGAGCATATAATACTGGCGTATCTCAGCTTGACCCCCGAGGTTTGCCTGCACGTGTATGCGGATAAGGTCGATATCATGGAGGAGGTGGGAGACATCTGTGATGCGGACCCTAACACTGAAGCGCCTGGCTCGCATTTCAACCGTCCGAGGAGGCTGGACCAAACCAAACGGGTGTTGTCTGGTGAACTGGACGGCGACCTCATCCACTTGTGTCCATTATGTGTACATCCGACGCGGCCCTTTCTTTGCTCAATTGGCTCGGCTAGATGGGGGTACAGTGCATTTTACCCTTCACCCCTGATCTATGGTCTGCATTGGAAGATGCCGAGGTAGGATCAAGTGCTTATCAAGCGGTCATCAGACGAGTTGGACTGGTCATTTACCATGGACACTGTGGAAGCCAACGAAGAAAATCAGAAAGAAACTCCGGCCCAAGATATACCCGTTATAAATAAACGATAGAGCCAGGTCCATCATCATTTTGTCACCATGAAGCGCTGGGAGAAGGTGTTGGATAACTTATACTACAGTCCCGACAGTCCGGCGGCCTATAGTGCATTGTCGGCTCTCTATCGAGCGGCCAAACCCCAGGGGATACAACGTGCCCAAGTCCGAGATTGGTTAAGCAAACAAGACACCTATACCTTACATCGATCTGTCCGTCGCCATTTTCTACGGAACCGGGTCATGGTGGGAGGAATAGATGCCCAGTGGCAAGCGGATTTGGTCGATATGAGCGCCTTTGCCAAACACAACGATGGGAATCGGTATATCTTGACGTGCATCGATATCCTATCGAAGTATGCGTGGGTGGTACCCATCCGGACGAAAACGGGGCAAATCTCATAGCGGCGTTCAAAGACATCTTCAACACCGGGCGCAAACCTTTGTATTTGCAAACCGACGAAGGCACGAAATTCCTCAACAGACCGTTCCAAGCCTTCCTCAAGAAACAGAAGGTCTTCTTCTTCCATACGTACAACGAGACCAAGGCTTCCGTGGTGGAAAGGTTCAACAGGACATTCAAAGGCCGTATGTATAGATATTTCACCTATAAGAATACAAGGCGGTACATCGATGCTCTCCCGAAACTTGTGAGGGATTACAATCGAGCCTATCATCGGAGTATAGAGAGAGCCCCCATTACCGTGACCCAACGCAATGAAGCCCAAGTCCGGCGTGTCTTGTACCCCAGGCCATCGCAACGAGCGCCGAAGACGATGTTCAAGGTCGGGGACCCTGTACGGATCAGTAAAGTCAAGGGCAAGTTCGAGAAAAGTTACTTGCCCAACTGGAGCGATGAGCACTTCCTGATTAAACGGCGCCTACCCCGACAGCAGCGAGTCTATGAACTGGAAGATCTTCAAGGGGAACCGTTGCTAGGCACGTTTTACGAGATGGAATTACAGCCTGTCGTAAAAACACAGCAAGACTATTACACGGTGGAGCAGATTTTGAAAACGGAACGTCGGCGTGGCAAACTGTTTCATTTCGTCAAATGGCAAGGCTGGCCCAGTTCCTTCAATTCCTGGGTCGCAGCCAACCAGGTGAAACGACTATAAAGCCAGACACCACTGCCGTCATCCTTCATTCCACGTCCGACCGCAGTGCTATGGACAAACAGCAGCTGCCTCTGAACACAGCGTTTCCCAAAACGCGCAAAGCGCAAGTAGGCTTTGTGGTGATAGTGCTAACCCCGCTGAGTGTGTTGTACGAAGGTGTGTTTTACGACGTAGCTTATGTCAGCACGTTACTTAACCAATTGAGAACACCAGCCATCAGTGAAACCGGTCTACAGAGAGCAGCAGTCAACCCCGTATCGAGCCCAGTCATCACCACACCCCGTGTACAAGCCACAACGAGCTCAACACCAAGCTCCACACCTACACCAAGTACACCTACTACGTCTGAAAACCCACCGGATTTCATCCCTCACAGTGAACAGACAACGACGACCAACGTTGTACCCACCACCATCATCATCATCCCTGACAGTGAACAGACAACGACGACCGACGTTGTACCCACCACTCCAGTTCACTCGTACCAAATTTACAAGAGCGGGTTACCACGACAGCGGATACACCTCCAACCATGGACCCCCGTTGGCAGCATCCCTTCACTTGCGTCATCGCAGGACCGACGGGTTCCGCCAAAACGCACTTCGTCAGGAAGCTCCTCGAACACGCCGACAGCATGATTACTCCACCCATTGCCCGAGTCGTGTAGTGTTACGGAGAATGGCAGGCGGCGTATGCAGCAATGCCCCACATCACGTTCGTGGAAGGGCTCCCCAGCCTGGCCGATTTGGAACCGGACACCTTGGTGGTTCTGGATGATCTCATGGCGGAGACGGATGCGCGGGTCATCCAACTGTTTACCAAAGGCAGCCATCATCGACGTCTCAGCATCATCTACATTGTGCAGAATCTGTTCAGTAAAAACAAAGAACATCGGAACATCAGCTTAAATGCCCACTACCTGGTGGTCTTCAAAAACCCGAGAGATACCACTCAACTGCTGCACCTGGCGAGACAGATGTATCCAGGCCGCACACCGTTTGCGTTGGAAGCCTTCAAAGATGCCACAACCCCTCAGCACGGGTATATGCTCTTCGACCTCAAGCAAGCCACCCCCGAACATCTTCGGCTACGGACCGGCATCTTTCCCGGAGAGGCCCACCACGTGTACATGCAAAAATAATGTAAACACACCCACAGTGGCTCCCCCAGCTGGGTTGTGTGTGTGTTTTTCATGATGGGGATAATGAAAAGAATGAATACCACAGCAGGGTTGACTTTGTCTCTGAGATAGATAAAAAGAGTAAAGTTGTGGGTTCTAGCATTAGTTGTACATGATGTCTGCGCGAGTACGGAAGCACGCTCCCACGCTCCGTGTATTGAAGACGTCCCCACCCGAGTTAGTCCGAACCATTGTACGCGGTGCGGATCCTGACCTTGTACGCTGTCTGTGCGAGATCGGGTACAATCTGTTAAAAGGCAACGTACCACTGACTCCGGCTCAGAAGACCAAGTTGGCCAAGCATAAGACAGGTCTCCGAACCCTAGTCCATAAGCGAGTCCCACAAACACAAAAGAAAAAGGTGTTACAGAAAGGCGGCTTTCTCGGGGCCATCTTAGCACCGTTGGCCGTTTCCGTGTTGGGTCCAGTATTGGGTGGACTCTTCGGCCGACAATGAACCACACGAAAAAAATGGTCCTCGTCGAACCACGGTTCCTGCAAAACCTCCAATCACCCTACCCTGTCCCACCTACGATGAAGACCATAAACAGCCTCGATGGAGAGATGCAACAGATCTTACAGAGACCGGGGTTAAGCGACAGTGAGAAAGTACAACGGTACAATGAGACGCTTCAACGGTACATGACGTTCATGGACCAATACAAACCCCTCTCTACCCCACCACCACCACCACCACCACCACCACCACCACGTGACACACCGCCAACCTCAGCACCGCTCCAACAGCCGCCATTACCAGGGGTAGCACCCACAGCCCCACAGTGGGTGGAAGACGAAGTGCTGAAGAGTGTACCTGCATCGTTCAAGAAACAAGCTGGCCTGGTATTACAACGAATGAAACAGAATCCTAACATGACTTGGAATGATAAAGGCGAACTCCTGGTACAGAATCAGGTGGTCCCCGGTACCCACATGACGGATTTAGTGAATGACCTGATGCGTCAACGCAGGTCGCACACGGATCCTCGAGGATGGGAGGCCTTCGCTCAAGGCTTGAAAGACATGCATGTACCACAGGAATTGGTGGGGAACCCCCACCGCTGGGCCTTTATGCAGCAAACCCAGCAATCACCGAGTGGGCCACTACCTTCTTGGGAAGCCGAATGGGAACCGGAGTCACCACCACCACAACGGCACCTTCTTTTCAGACCTTTAAAAAAACCATCCTTGATCAGGACACCCCACATCTCCAGAGCCGTGACACGTAGCAAGTCAACGCGACGAACACGACGCCGGACACAACCGCCCAAGGCCTGGAACACCTATTAAAACCAACAGCAGCAGCAGGACAGCTCAGTCGCCATGTTTTACCTCACCCTACCCAGTAACAGTTCGCTGGATGTGTTTCCTGACAACACCGTGGCCAAGTACGTCACCCAGTTACCGCAACCGTTGCATTTACCTGGACGATGGGAATGTGGCCTCGTGGATATCCAATACCCTTACTCGTGGTACAACGTGCGAGCCAATGAAGTGTGATACGACGTGACCTACGAAGCCAAAACCACCCGACTCACCCTCCCCGAAGGCCAATACGATACTCCCAAGGAGTTCATGGGTGGGCTGTCAAGACTGTTGCATTATAAGGCTCTACGGGAGGTCACGAATACTTCAAAACCCATCAAATCCTTTCCTTCAAGAATCACGTGGACTTCGATTACAACGCACACAACGACAAGGCACAGCTTATCGTCACCGCCAACGCGAGTGTCGTACTGAGTCCTATCCTACAGCAAATGCTGGGTTTCGATCTACAGAGGTTCGCTGGTCCCACCGCCCACCATGGCGAGATCCCGATGGATATGAAGTCGGGTATGTACGGACTCTACGTCTACTCGGACGTAGTCGACAACCACATCGCGGGCGATATCAACACACCTCTGTTACGGGTGGTCCCCATTAAAAGGACGTATGGAGATCAAGTCACCCACAGTTTGACTCACATGCTCTACCTACCCGTACGACAAACCGAAATCAACACTATCACGGTGGATATAAGAGATGACACGGGACGACCGGTGGCATTCGAACGAGGAAAAGTGGTGCTGACACTTCATTTTCGACAAGCACGTGCTCCCCACTTTGCATAATGAAAGTACCTTACGAGTGCGACGCACGCAGCTATGCCGACTATTATGCCCAACAGGCCGGGGGTGGCTTTCCGGTCTTTAGCGGTGCACGCATGCAGCGAGGACATGGACTGGGGAACATACTCGGCAGCATCGTCAAAACGTTCCTGCCCTTGGTGACGCGTGGAGTGAAAGCAATCGGCAAACAAGCGGTACGGAAGTGGCTGGTGATGTCTTGAGGGGTACGGCACCCAAAGAATCCCTGAAACGGCGGGCTAAAGAAGCGGGAGTCGTCTTGGTGGCCAAAGCACAACGCACCGTAAGGAATAAAAGAGCTGCCCCACCGAGACCACGCACCAGTCGACGACCGACCCAGCGACGACGCACATCGAAGACCCAGGATATCTTTTCTTGAAACATGTCCTTGATCCACGCCGAGTCCTGCCCCTCCACCAACAGTGAATTTGATTTGCGGACCGTGCCGCCCACACAGACCAATGTCGAACACGGATTATGGGTGGAGCATCTCCCGCTCTCCAGCATCAACGAAACCGGGCCCATCGAGTTCACCATCAGTAATGCGGATACGGCCTATGTGGATTTAGCCCATACATACTTGTATGTGAAAGCCAAGGTGGTCAATGGGGAAGGCACCAGAATCATCCAAGCTGCAACGGTGGGCCCGACGAATCTTTGGCTGCACTCGATGTTTCAACAGGTGGATATTTTTCTCAGCGACAAACTCATCAGTGACTCGATCAACACGTACCCCTATCGAGCCTACATCGAGACACTGTTGTCGTATGGCCGAGAGGCTAAAAAATCTCAGCTGACAGCCGCTTTATTCTACCAGGACACACGCGAGCACATGGACACGGTGGACAATGTGGGATATAACAAACGGAAGGCTTTCACTGCGAACAGTGCCTTGGTGGATCTCATGGGTCGACTGCACGCAGACATGTTCATGCAAGACCGGTACCTCTTGAACAAGATCCCCATCAAAATCCGACTGATACGGGCGCCTCCGACCTTCGCCTTGATGGCCACTAACGTAGAGGGGCATGTAGCTGACTATAAGATTGTCATCCAAGAGGCAGTCCTGTATGTCCGAAAAGTGAAACCGAATCCAGCCGTTCAATTGGGACACATGCAAGCCTTGGAAACAAAACCAGCCCAGTACCCTATCCGACGTGTACAAACCAAAGTGTTCTCTGTGCCTGCTGGAAATATGGGCGCTAACAAAGAAAACCTGCTCCTGGGGGAACTACCCAAGCGATTGATCCTGGCCTGTGTGGAAAATACCAGTTTCAGCGGAGCCTACCCAGAGAATCCGTTTGACTTTCAACATTTCGGCATCAATGTTGTGGCCCTGCATGTGGATGGACAACAGGTGCCAGCCACGGCCTTAACACCGAACTTTGGGCGGAGGAATTTCATTCGAGCCTATCAGAGCCTGTTTACAGCCACCGGTCAAATCAACCAGGACGAAGGGAATTTCATCAGTCGGGAGGACTACGGGAACGGATACACGTTGTTCTGTTTCGATCTGATCCCCACCTTAGAGAACGACCATCAGCTGGCCCTGGCCAAGCAAGGCAATTTACGGTTGGAAATCCACTTTGCACGAGCCCTGGCGACCACCGTCAATGTGATCTGTTACGCCGAGTTTGACAACATCATTCAAGTGGACAAGGCGCGCAACGGCCTGTGTGACTTCTCCACCTAACATGGATACAGACCAGATAACCACCGTGCTGGAGAATGACCCAGGGACACGTATGGTCTTTCAAGGGGTGTTCGCCCGAGATGTGTTCCCATTAGACCGTATGTATCCTGCTGCATACGTTCTCAACACGGACCCGATGGATCGGCCCGGTGAACATTGGGTGGCCGTGTACTTGACAGAACAGCAGGGCGAATATTTTGACCCGTACGGCCTGCCACCCCTCCATCCCGATTTAACAGATTTCATGGATCAAGGCACAGAGACGTGGTGTTGGAACAGTCAAACGTTGCAAAGCCTGACCAGTAGCGTGTGCGGACAATATTGCTTGTTTTACCTGTACCATCGATGCCGGGGAAGACCATTATCTACCATCGTACAGATGTTTGACGAGTACCCCAAGGCCGAGGACCGCGATGTACTTGTATATGACTGGGCCGCCCATCATTTCAATGTACAAGCCCCGTTCTGGGCTTAAGTTCTTTCAATGTACACAAGCCCGCTGTTCTGGGCTTAAGTTTACAAGCCCCACTGTTCTGGGCTTCAGTTCTTTCAATGTACAAGCCGCCCTGTTGTGGGCTTCAGTTCTTTCAATGTACAAGCCCCTTGTTCTGGGCTTCAGTTTTCACGTGGTTGTTCTCACGTTGTTGCTGTTCACTGAATAAAAAAAATGAGATCTCACCAAAAACCCTGTCTTGTGTGTTTTATTCATAATGCATAAATGCCCAATGTGGAGATTCAGTCAAACTGAAATTTTGAGGATGAAATTTTGAGGGGTGTAGGATGGGGCCAAAATGTAACCCATCAATGTTAGAATGCAAGAGCACTATAGTAAAATAGAGAGCCAATGAAATCAGCCCACAGACCAAGTACGTGTTTTGGTCTAAGTTTGGAGCGGGCATTTCATTGAGGTGCGTGTAAAGGAAGACGGTGAGTGAAGACTCGTCCAACACGTATAGATTAAGTTTATTACTATAAGTTCTATGTATTTTTAAATATGGAAAAATCCGGATGTAAGATGAGAACCCGGATGTAAAACCACAGTACCCAGATGGAAGACGGAAAAAACCCACTGGGAAACCCGGATGTTGAGAAGAACCCGGATGTTGAGAAGAACCCCGATGTTGAGAAGAACCCGGATGTTGAGAAGAACCCGGATCTTGAGAAGAACCCGGATGTAGGCGCGGACGTAGGCGAAAGCATCCCAGTACCCGGATGTAGACGTAGACGTGAGTGAAATCCTAGTACCCGTCCATTGGTTCTTTTCTCGATCGCTCATTGGCTCTTTTTTCTCGACCGCTGATTGGTCCAAATGGAACTGCCCATCCTGCCCAGGTTCATTTACGATCCCCTTTTGGGGTTCAAGCTCTGACTATCGATGCCGCAACATTGTCCCCTTCGAACCTTGCCGAAAGGGAGACCTTGGACCTGTTGACCTGGATGTGACCTTTGACCTTTTGACCCGACATGCATCCGCGCACTGCCGGTGATGACGCGCACTTCCGGAGAACGCGCGCGCGCTGCGGCTGGAGAACCCGCGCTCGCGCGCTGCGGCCGGGGTCCGCCGGGGCGGGCCGGGCCGGGCTGGGCCGGGCCGGGAAAGTTGGAGGTAGTGTTTGAGCATTCTGAAAAAAAACGGAAGTGACGTCACACACACACTTGCGCAGACCCACCAAACCACGTGAATGTTAGTCCAGGTGGATGCTCCCCCACCTAGGATTCACATGGATACCTCACTCGACCCAATAGGCCAGGCTGCGCATGCGCAGGGTATTGACAACGTACGAACCATTAGTGTAGTCAAGTGCTCCTGCATGAGAGCTTCAAAATAAGACCTCATACGACACCATTGGACCACCAGGGACTCACCTAGACTCCAACATGTCCGCCCCGTACGGATTTATACATACATTGGGCATATATCCCAGTATATGGGTCTATATGAGCCTACCCAGGCCTCGGTGACTTTTTTCAAAAATTTCACCGTTTCGTGCCGGGACACTTCCTATCATGTTTGTCTTGACGAGACGAATAAAACAAATCCAAACAACCATCCCGCAAATGTCGAGAAGTAGGTTTTCCAGTGGGACAAACATCGGTCCTATACCCCAGTATGGGACTATATGGGTCTATATGGGTCTCGGTGACTTTTTCCAAAAATTTCACCGTTTCGCTCCGGGACACTTCCTATCATGTTCTAAATGACGAGACGTGAAAAACAAATCCAAACAACCCTACCGCAAATGTATAGAAGTAGGTTTCCCAGTGGGACAAACATCGGTCCTATACCCCCAGTATGGGACTATATGGGTCTATATGGGTCTCGGTGACTTTTTTAAAAAATTTCACCGATTCGCTCCGGGACACTTCCTATCATGTTTGTCTTGACGAGACTAAGAAAACGAGACCCCACAACCTATACCGCAAATGTCGAGAAGTAGGTTTCCCAGGATGGTCCTATACCCCCATACCCCATATAGGCATTTTCACGTAATTTAGGATAAAGTCCGTGTTCCGTATTTTTTCAGGAAAAAATTTACATACACCCACCCTGGAACTAGGGGGAGATAACTCTATTTATAGGCAAGCCCCGTTAAGCCCGGCGACCTATATACCCCCCATACCCCATATAGGCATTTCCCCGGATTGTTCGATAAAGTCCGTGATCCGTTTCTTTTTCAGGAAAATTTTTACATGCACCCACCCATGACTGGATGCCCCTTCACATAGGCTTCACATGAATACCTCATACAACTCCATCGGCCCATTAGGGGCTGCCCTAGATCCCAAAACGTCTATTTCCATACCCTTTTCTCACAATTCCCTGTCTGCGCATGCGCAGAATGGTGATAACGCTCGAGCCACTAGTCCAGTCAGATGCCCCCTCACATAGACTTCACATGGATACCTCATACAACTCCATCGGCCCATTAGGAGCTCCCCTACATCCCAAAACGTCTATTTCAATACCCTTTTCCCACAATTCCCTGTCTGCGCATGCGCAGAATGGTGAAAACGCCCGAGCCGCTAGTCCAGTCAGATGCCCTTTCACGAATGCTTCACATGGATACCTCATATGACCCCATTGGACCATTAGGGGCTCCCCTAGCTCCAAAACGTCTATTTTCATACCCTTTGGCCACCGCGCATGCGCAGAATGCCGATATTTCAATCCCACACCCAGCCCATCAAATGCCCCTTCACGAATGCTTCACTTTGATACCTCACTCGACCCCATTGGACCATTAGTGGCTCCCCTAGCTCCAAAACGTCTATTTTCATACCCTTTGGCCACCGCGCATGCGCAGAATGCCGATATTTCAACCCCACACCCAGCCCATCAGATGCCCCTTGACGAATGCTTCACTTTGATACCTCACTCGACCCAATCGGACCATGCAGCGTATTTCCAGTCTGGGGACTACTTTTTCTCCGCGGAAGCTTTCTTCCGCGACCGCATCACCGCCAGACCGCATCACCGCGGAAGAATACACCAGGACCTTTGACCTGGGTCACGTGATATGCAAATTTCTGAGGTCAAAGGTCAATGGGACTCGATTTACGGATTTGAAAAAAATACTCGCTTCTGATTGGATCCTTGAGCTGGTGGCGCCCCCTATCGACCGTAATTTGAGGGTTCCCGATTGCGATTTAACATGGACCAACAGTTTGGCGAATTTTCCCGGTGCCCAAAAAATAGGACTCAATTTGCCGTCTACCTACTACTATCGTGTTCCGCCGTATGTGCAGAAATGCAAGATAGCTGTTCTCTAACTAATTATAGAAGTGATTCCACCCCAATACCATTTGAAAACCTAATACGTTACCTGGATTACCTGTGTACCGACCTGACCTAATATTTCTACCGTGATCGGATGTTCTATAGTGGGAGTATTCATTTCTGAACAGTAAGTAATATATGGCGTATACATAGGACGCCAAGTAGCATTTGCTAGATCTCGCCTGAAATGGGACTATTTTAATCAAAGTCACAAATCATTATTGCAGAAATTTATAAAACAGGGCTATACCACTAACGCATGCGCTCAAAGTTTCTCAATTACAAGCATCTGGTCCGTCAGTCATAATTCAGCCGTCGTCCATTAAGGAATATCCGCGTCCATAATCCAAGGACCTATTCCATATAACAGTATTAGCACCAAATTCAAAAAGACAATCACAGTATACATAAACATAGGCTAGTTTCCTGCAAGAGAGAAGCGATCAGCAGTTTGCAATGATGCTGCTAAAACATCATGATGTTCAAAAAATATCAAATCCGTATCGTTGATCAGTATTCTTAATCCAAAATTTTGCATATTTACATATCTCGCTTAGTAGCATTTGCTAGATCCTGTGTTAAATGTGACGATTTTAATCAACGTCACAAAACATTGTTACAGAAACTTATAAAACAGGGCTATTCCACCAAGCGCCTCCACTCAAAGTTTCTCAAATTTGGCGATGCATATCGCATGCTGATAGCAAAATACGAACGTAGCGTGCAAGATCTATGGCGCTACGTTTCGTAACTTGTGTCTAATTCCGCTTAACCCGGGGCTGGGGGCCGTATGAACCCATGTACTTCAAGATCCTCATGGTACTCATATGAACAGTCACAATCAAACAGTTACATCTTTTTTTTTAGATGACGACTCTATAACGAATATTATGGATTAAGAATACTGATCAGCGATACAGATTTGATATTTTTAGAACATCATGATGTCTTGCCGGCATCATTGAAAACTGTTGACCGCTTCTCTCTTGCAGGAAACAAGCCTATGTTTATGTATACTATGATTGTCTGTTTGAATTTGGTGCTAATACTGTTATATGGAATATGGAATAGGTCTTTGGATTATGGGCTCGGATATTCTCTAATGGACGACGGCTGAATTATGGATGACGGATTAGACGCTTGTAATCTGTAGTTGCCTTCAAATCCAATGAAGGTGGACATATATCCTTCACTGCGTCATTTATATAGCGATTATCCCCAGCGAGAAAATCGTCTATATAGCGTTTGGTGAATGAGAAGGAACGGGCTTTGAATGGATCGGTTTTTGAATGCGCCTGCATATAGTCATGTTCATAAGAGAACAGATATAAGTCAGCCAACAGGTGTGCACAATTAGTACCCATTGCAATACTTCTATGCTGTTGATATATTGTGTTGCCAAATTTAGCATAGATATTTTTAATGAGAAATTTTAGCAACTCTGTAAACAACGAAACATCCCATGAATGATATCTCTTGTATGTAGTAGAGCTAAAGAATGCTTTATGGCTTCCGACAATAATATATCCACGATCAGTTTTCTTGAACACAGATAATATTAATGAACTTAGACGGTTAATAATATCCTGATGAGGGATTGTATTATAGAGAGTCGAGAACTCCCATGTGGATACATGCCTGTACGGTATGTGACCTTTAGCATCAAGTTCTTCCGTAAGACATTTTGAGTTTTTCAATATCCACATACATTCAACGCCAGAGTTTCTAGTAAGAGTTCTGCAATACCTTTCCCAAAATGCTTTTAGCTAATGAAGGACCCTCGTCAACAGGGTTGGAATAAGCTATGAATATAGCTTTGTATGGTGATTTATGCATTTTGGGAGTACAGTATACCTTTGATATGTCGTTATGATTGGTTGGAAGACAAATACCTCTTTCCACGAGAAACATTTTCTGAGTTAATAACTTGATAGCAAAATTTGATAGCAAATAGCAAATTTGATAGCAAAATCGAGCGTAACGTGCAAGAGCTATGGTGTTAAGTTTCATAACTCGTATCTAATTCCGGTGAACCCGAGACTAGGGGTGGTGTGAACCCATGTACTTCATGCTCCTCACTGTGTTCATGTGAACAGTCACAATCAAAGCGTGACTGAGATACATACACAAATTATATGGATTGAGAATACTGATCAGCGATAGGGATTTGATTTGTTTTGATATGATTGGAACATCATGATATCTTGCCGGCATCTCTCTTGCAGGGAACTAGCCTATATCTGTGTATACTATAGTTGCTGTTGGTTTTGAATTTGGTGCTAATACTGTTATATGGAATAAGTCTTTGGACTATGGACGCAGAAATTCTTTACTGGACGACGGCTGAATATTGAATGACGGACAAGACGCTTGTATTTATTCCTCCCATAACTTTATTCTGAAACATAATTATTTTACGTCACTTCGCAGTATAATAAAGTTAAATAACACATAGATAAACCGTATTCAAAATCTTCTTTTGTGCTATCACAAACCACGCTCTGCTACCAGTCCGCTACGTAAAGCTTGTATGAAGAACTTTTACAGGGACAGCTATGTGATGCTATGTGTATGGATTATATATGAAAATTTCGAAGGTCTTGGCTAAATGAAGTAGACATGACCATTAGACTTCCAATGAAAAAAATCAAACTCTGAAAATGAATGTAAACGTAAGTAATGTGACTGAGAGTAATTTTTACAGTTTACTGAGTTATAATTTTTCAAATTCCCATTCAGTCGATTGTATTCATTTAAATGACAATGAAGCTTGTCAGATCTGTACGATTTTTCAGTGATACGTTCAAAGAAAGCAAGAAATAGAAGCTTTTGCTCACACACTGAGAAGGGCCGTTTGATTTTGACATCTTTGAGACCAGTCACAACGGGGGGTTGAGTATATCTCAACCGCTCGGAGTATTAATTGGGAAGAAGTTCCAGAAGTCGTCTCGAAAATCCTGAAGACGCCATGGTTCTCCCATTTTTTTTCTGGACGGCTTTGTACGTACGGAGGGGTACCAAGACAAAGGAATCATCCACGCGATTATAATGAACACATATTTATCAGTTTGATAAATTTTGCTATCTGATTGATTTTGCTAACTAGTTTCACTGCTTTCAGCAGTTCTTCAAAGCATCGTTTATTGAAATCAATTCGATTGCGGTTCTGTTTATGTGCATGTGTGTTTTTCACAATTAGTTACAGTGGTCTTGGTGATATTATACACATGCACAAGATTACAAACAAAACGGAATTAATACATGGTACATAATTACAATAATAATAAATTAAATATAACAGCTTTTATAATTGACAATGATAGACCTGTATGAGGTCTAATTCTGGTCTGCACATGCTTAATCCTTGTCATGAATTGTATGCAAACTGTAAGAAATAAATCGATTTGCTAACTATAGCGATTTTCTTCAGTGCAGACAATACATGACTAATCGCCTTCGGAATAGATGATTACTGAATTGTGTGTGTGGGAGGAGGAGGGGGTTTACAGTTTGTTCAGGGCGGAATTTATTTATGAAGTGTAGTTCCTTAATTTCCCTAAGTTTATTATTATCCCCGGATAACTTGAAGAATGGGAAAATTCTGAACCTAATATCAAGGTGCCCAACACATGTGCCAATGTGTTTTGTCACCGGTAATAAACGAAGCCTGGGTGTATTACTCTGCTGTCGATGTACACGAGTTATGTTTCTCACGGTGTCCCCTGTTTGCCCAATATAATACTTCTTGCAACCAACAGACGAGTACATGAACCAGATTTCTGGAATCGCAGTTCATGTTATCATCGATTCTAAAGGTGTAGTTGGTTACATTAAATGTGAAAGAATTATCTTTAGATTGTTTCTACAGCATTTACATCGTTCCTTTCCACATTTAGAAGTTGTGTAATTGGGGACCGAGAGTGGGAGAAATTTTGCCCCGGTTAGAATTTTCTTGAAGTTTGGGGCGTTTACCGTTTATAATTCTAGCTTGACTGAACGTTTGTTTGAGATGATCACTAGATTCCAGCATTGGTCGATTATTGAAAATTACTGGGAAGAAATTGAAGTTGTTATGATTATGAGTGCATACAAAAGATAGCGTATCTGTATCGGTATTTGACCTGACCGTTCTGCGAGTTTGCACGTCGATTTTAATGGCCGTCTCAATTCCAATATCTATAACTCTTGGGGGATAATTTCTCCTTATTAAAGATATTTTCAGCTCGGCTAACCTGGTTAGTTGCAACTCCGTATCCGTTACAATTGTGCAAATTCTCCTTGCCAGTGTGAAAGGCACTTGATTTTTTGTGTGACGAGGATGACAAGACCTATAATCTAGATAATGCTTCTTATCAGTAGGTTTATAATATATGTCCGTAATAATGGCGTTATTCTTACGGCTAATAAGAACATTGGTCATGCCCCGTTTCGATTATGAAATTGATATCTGGATCGAGGTGTTCAGAGCATCATATAGAACCATAACATCTGCTTTCTTGGGATCCCAGATAATGAAACAGTCATCTAGGTACCGTTTGAAAGAATCCTGATCATATGTTTGGAGATTTATTCCATGTGACTCACCGATATTCCTGTGAAGTTGGTGTTCTAGATATCCTAAAACAAGTGTCGCGTATGTCGGGGCACATTTGGTCCCCATAGCCGTTCCAATTTTTGGAAGGTAATTCTGGTCCCCGAACTCAAAAGTATTATTTTTCAGAATTAGCTAGATAGCGGAAAGGATAAATTCTCCACTGAAACTTTCACTGGTCTTTTCAGGTGATTATCTAACCAAAATTTGACAGATTCCAGTCCTAGTTTATGCGTTATAGTACTATATAGATCAGTAACATCTAGCGTGCAAAAGATTTCTCCGTCTTGAACTGTATCAGGAAGATGACTGAGGAAGTCAATATCATCTCTCACGTACGATGGCACAAACTGAGTGAAAGGCTTCAAAAGGATATCAATAAGTTGACTCAAGCGATTAGTAGGACAGGCCGGTCCTGCCACAATGGGTCGAAAGTTTAAGTCTGCAGGATGGTTCAAACATATATATTCAGAATTTTGCTCTTTGATAGCCGATATAATCTCCCTAGATTTGTGTATTTTTGGTAGACCATATAACTGACTAGTTTTACGCTCAAATTTCGTTAGATAATCTTTTTCGGGTTTAGTGAGAGCCTGTCCATTTGTTTGTATGAGATTATCAATCTTCCTTGAAGTGATAGTATCTTTATTGTGACTATTGTTTAGTTCTCTGGGAAAATGATTCAGGTAATCTATAAATACATCCAAATATCTATTGGATCAATAGTTCAATAGTGCTTTTGTTTTTAACAAGAGACTCACCAGTGTATGGCGTATCATGGAACAATTCCTGCAGTCTTAATTTTCTACAAAAATTAGAAATGTCACTTTCGAGTTCTTGGTCTTTTGTTTTGGTGTCGGGGTAAATTTCATCCCCTTGAGAAGTAAACTTCTCTCGTCCTCAGTTAAGATGACACCAGAAAGATTTATGACTTTAGGGTCCACAATTTCTACCTGTCCTGACTCGGTCTCTGTCGCAAGCTCTTCTTCATATTGACTGGGGTTCCTCCCTTCTTGGGCATTTTGCCCGTGCGTGATAATCTCGCCAAAGACCATCCTTCTGTTCGTGTCGGTGACAGAGCTGTGTGCTGATTGGTTGGAATACCATTTTCCCGCGGGCCCTCGGTGGCCGAATGGTCCAAGGTGCATCGCTGGTAATCGCTAGCCTCACACCGCTGAACCGGCACGGGTTCGAGCCCAGTTGGTCCATGTGTGAAAGTCTGTCAGTTACTTGCCGAAGGGCGGTGGTTCTCTCCGGGTTCTCCGGCTTCCTCCACCAACCAAACTGACTGTCACCATATGAGTGAAACAAACTTGAGTGTGACATAAAGCCAAATCCCCCCCCATTTTCCGCCAATTATATATATATATGGTTGGTTGGTTGTTTAAGTTTAACGTCGCTCCTAACCTTATTGGTCACACGGCGACGATGACCCAAACAAACATACCCTAGCAAAACCCTGACAAAAACCTAACCAAAACTACAACAAAAAATGAATTTCGAATTTTGAAAATTAGGCTCTACAGAAACTGATCACAATGGATCGTCATATACAGTCTTACAGTCTTACCAACTTGTACATAGCGATTGTTTACTTCTATTTATATCTCCCTCTGCTCTCTCATTGTTATTTATTATTTAATTATTTATTTTAATATTTAGCGCTGCAAAATATCTTAAATGAACTAAAGAAATGTAGAGTAAAACATTGAGTTGATGGGCCGCGAAATCCGTATAAGAAGCGGCCCTCAAGCTACAATTTCAATCGAGTTCAAGACAACAGTATACGAATGGCGATAACAAGAATTAAACAGCGCCGTAAGTGGCAATGCCCCAGAAAGAGAACGTCCGGAAATGGAATACTCAACCCTACGCAAGATCAGCGGCGTCACCCCTGAGATGTCAATGAACTGACGGTTGTTTATCACTGAATATGATCCTTCGACTTTCACGCAATGTAGGACGTATCCTGCCACCCTCTATCCCGATACACAGTCCAAGCACTATTACAGGATTTCTAGAAGAACCCGCCCAGTTCTCAAGGGCGTCGTTAGGGAAGTCTCTCGGAAAAGCCAGACGAGGCACATGGTTATTCCAGTTTTTCTGGACGGCTTTGTGCGTACAAAGAGATACAAAGGCAGAGGAATCATCCATGCGACATGGACAATGAACACCAGTATAACATGGCCCTCTGGTAGATATATGAGGATATTTTATGCTGGGCATAGTGCTGGCGATATTGTCGAGGACCCTGTTCCATACATTCCATTGATGCTTTGGCATTAAAGGCTTATTGACCCTTCCATTCTCCCGGAGATAGCTGGACATTGCCGGAGATGACCGGAAATTGCCGGACATTCCCGAAGATTACCGGACAGTGCCGAAGATTCCCGGACATTCCCGGAGAATCTGTCCCCGCGTATTTGAAGTCTCGAGACCACATTCTCTCCGCGGTAGCTTCTCCCCGCGACCGAATCACCGCCGGACCGCATCACCACGGAGGAATACATGCCCCCAAAGGTCACTTCTGGTCACGTGACGGAACTATAGTGACCTTGACCTCTATGATCACGTGATCGTCACGTGAGCACCACGTGAGCACCACATGACACCACAAAAGTAGGTCAATAATGCCCCTAACGGGCCTCTCGCAAAAATAGGAGGTAGCAGACCAGTAGTCTTGAAAGCGAACATACAGTACCCCTCTGATGATCGTAATGACACAGCTCCCACAGCTGAATAGGAAGACATATTTTTGTCATTTAGAAAGTGATCGTATAACTGTATTTTCGTTATTTTGGGATTACACTATCTTCTAGTGCTGAAGAATTGGTCGCGTCCCGTGCGGGATTCGAACCAGCGACCCCAGAGTCAGGCGCCTTATTAACAGCACTGTATGTCGGCGATCTAAACCACTCGGCCAACGGGCCTCCCACAAAAATAGTAGGTAGCAGACCGGTAGTCTTGAAAGCGAACATACAGTACCCCTCTGATGATCGCAATGACACAGCTCCCACAGCTGAATAGGAAGATATATTGAGTGGTTTAGATCGCTTACATACAGTGCTGGCGATTAGGTGCCTGACTCTGGGGTTGCTGGTTCGAATCCCGCACGGGACTCGACCAATTCTTCAGCACTAGTATTTGTGCTATTCTAAGAGATTGTAATCCCAAAATAACGAAATACTGTTATACGATCACGTTCTAAATGACAAAAATATATCTTTCTATTCAGCTGTGGAAGCTGTGTCATTACGATCATCAGAGGGGTATTGTATGTTCGCTTTCAAGACTACCGGTCTGCTACGTCCTATTTTTGTGAGAGGCCCGTTGACCGAGTGGTTTAGATCGCCGACATACCGTGCTGGCGCTTAGGTGCCTGACTCCGGGGTCGCTGGTTCGAATCCCGCTCGGGACGTGACCAATTATTCAGCACTAGAATTTGTGCTATTCTAAGACAGTGTAATCCCAAAAATAACGAAAATACTGTTATACGATCACTTTCTAAATGACAAAACTATATCTCCATATATTGTATACTTTCGCCTCGGATTTTTATTAACAAGGTGTCTAAGAATAACTAATCATCTATTAATAATTGTAGGTCCTTGGTTTGTATATTTGGTAGATTTTCTGGATTATATAGAGTTGCACAATATTGTTCTGTTGTTTCTTCAATTACTCTTTTGACTGAAGCAATATAGGTTTGATCTTTTAATAGGTAACATTTGAATTTCCAGTAACCCTAACCGCGTTCGGTATTGCTGAATTTACATTTTACTACTATTGCTGAGTGGTCTGTTCTGTATCCTGGTAAGATGTAAGATTCGTTTGTTATATTGAAAATATCAGAAAGAAAGAAAGAAATCCAGTCTGGCCTGTTGTCGCGGTTTTTTGCTACGCCATGTATATCTTTTTTCTGTGCCGTGCATAATTCTCCAAGCATCAATATAAACATGTTTTTCCATCATTTCCAAAACTGTTTCTCTAGCGTTCGAGTTGTTTACGTGTTTATAGTTATCACAGTCGACGTCTGGATTAAGAACCATGTTCCAATCACCGCACATAATTACCGATGGACTGCCGAAGGTTTCTACTTTCTTTGATAGGGTATTACAAAACAATGGTTTATCAGTATTCGGGCCGTATACATTAACTATAGTTACTACTCTGTAAAACCAAATGTGTACAAAATTGCACATCCACAAAAAATGAGCACCAGAGGTACACAAGATGTGTAGGTTTTCTATTATCGTGGATGTGCAATTTTGTTACAGTGTGTCATGGTATTGTAGTCTATTATTAGACATTGTGGATGTTTCTAGAATATAGAGCTTGTTTACATATTATTTTATGGGTCAGCCACTTGGAGCTTTCTAGAAGGTTGTTGTAAATTGTACCTAGGTCAGATGATGCGGTAACGCTGTGTATTCTAGAAGCTTCTTGATTGGGTAGAAGGATCTGGAATGCATCATAGAGTATAAATAACGCTCAGTCAGTCATTCAGCAGGGAATTCAAACTGGCTTTTTATGTGGATGTTATACTGTGTTACCTTTGCCTGTAATTACGGACTGCTGGATTATTTACTCCTGTGTATTAACGTTTACGCTATTAAACCGTCGGATATTGGACACTTACTTGGATTGTGAACAACTGAGCAGTGTTGGATTAGCATTATACAGAAGAGCGATTTGTGCGCGTCAACAGGGACTGTAAAATATACACCGGTTCAGCATTGAGCAGTAAGACTATATTTCACACATTTATTTGTTGTATTAACCTTATTTAATTTGTATATGATTTTAGTATTGTGAATAAATATTTGATTGTTAATCCTTGACTTCACACATGTTTCTGTTACATTTTTCTGTTATTGTAAAATTGACGTAACAGAAATTAGGGGCTCGTCCGGGATATTTGTTTACATTATAGCTGCTAGCTGATCAGCTTTGCCACATAGCTCTAAATTGATCAGCTTTACAACATTGTCTAAATTTGTGAAGTCAGGGAGTACGCTATCAGCATGTCATTTGACCCAGCACAGTTTGCCTCAGAGCCTAATCAGGAGGAATTTAACGAACTACGCAAAAAGGATTTGTTCGCGCTGTGTAAATTCCTACAAATTAAAGTTAAAACATCTTGGAGAAAGCAAGAAATTAAGAAACTCATTATTAAACATTTTGTTGGCAAACAACTTTGGGATGAAAGTGATTTTGATTTAACTGAGGAAACAGCTGATGATCTGGAAATAAGGAAATTAGAATTGCAAAATCAGCTGGAATTAAAGAAATTAGAATTAGAAAAGGACAGAGAATTAGAGAGAGAAAGGGAAGAAAGACAGTTTCAGTTAGAGAGAGAAAAGTTAGAAAAAGAGGAAAGAGAGAAAGAGAAAGAAAGACAGTTTCAGTTAGAAATGAAGCATATGGAATTACAGTCGCAAACAAGTCCTCCTGCACATGCACCTGTACAATCACAATCAAAATTTGATGCGGCTCGTCAAATACGTCTCGTCCCACCATTTCAGGAAAAAGAAGTTGATCAATATTTTCTGCATTTTGAGAAAATTGGAGTTTACTTCTTCAAAGTGTTTTGATCGGAAAGGCAAGGGACATTTACACTCAATTGACGGTAGAGCAAGCATCAAATTATGATATAGTGAAGGATTTAATCCTTAAAGGTTATGAATTAGTTCCTGAAGCCTATAGACAAAAGTTTCGTAGTTGTGAAAAAGAAAACTCTCAGACTCATGTAGAATTTGCTCGTTCAAAAGAACAGTTATTTGATAGGTGGTGTGCTTCGGTTAAAATTGACAACCAATTTGAAAGCCTTAGACAGCGTATGCTGGTAGAGGAATTTAAAAGGTGTATCCATGGTGATATTAGAACATTTCTTGATGAAAAGAATGCCAACACTTTAGATCAGGCAGCACGTTTTGCTGACGAATACGCTCTGACACACAAATTATCATTTGTCAATGCTGTTAAGCCAAGTTCATTCCAGTCTAATCTCTCAGGTAACAAACCCAGTTCTTTCTCAGGGCCTAAAACTTTTAACCCCAGTTATAAAGGTCAAAGGTCAAACACAAAGTCTCAGTCACCCACTTTTAAAACTCAAAATAAATCTCCCGTTTACAATTATTGTAAGAATAAAGGTCATTCAATGGCTAATTGTTTTAAATTGAAAAGAAAACAACAAGATCAAGCCTTTCAAAAGCCCAGTGGCTTCCTCACTTCAAGATCTATACCCAAGCAGGTTAGTGACGTTCATAGTGTATATGACGTTAAGATGGCCAGGGACACTGTTCCTATTTGTTCTATCAAGGATAAGGTTGACAGTTTTTCAAATCCTGTTATGGAGATTTTTAAAGGTAGTTTACCATTTGAGGGTGTACAATTACTTCTTGAAAATGATCTTGCGGGAGATAAGGTCGGGGTTAACCCGATTGTAACTGATTGTAACAAGCCTTGTTTGGATCAGATCTATGATCCATTAAAGACGAAATTCAAAGTTTGTATCCTGCTTGTACAGTTACTAGAGCCATGAGTAATTTGGCTGAGGAGTCTGCAAAGTCTCTTAAAGATGACGTCATCGATGACGTTTGTTTGGCCGACACTTTCGTGTGTTTAAATGATGAGGCTGATAAGCCGCATTTTGATAGCAAATTGGAATGTTCTAATGACAAAATTCCAAAATCACGGCTGGTTAATGAACAGCATAGTGACAAGGACATTTCCAAGTTGTTTGACAGGGCAGTAGTTGAGTGTGATGTAACTCAAGAGCCTGTGTGTTACTTTTGTAAGAATGGTGTTCTTATGCGCAAATGGCGACCGCCAGATGTGTCACCTGATGATGAGTGGGCAGTTAAGTATCAGATTGTAGTACCAAATTCATATCGCTCAGATATCCTCAGACTAGCCCATGAAACACATCTTTCAGGCAATTTAGGTGTTAACAAAGCATATTACAAAATTCTAAATCATTTCTATTGGCCAAATTTGAAGAAAGATGTTACGGAACTTTGTAAGTCATGCCACACGTGTCAAATTGTAGGAAAACCAAACCAACCCATACCAAAGGTCCCTCTACAACCCATCCCTGCATTTGAGGAAGCAAACAGTAGGGTGATTATAGATTGTGTTGATCCATTACCAAAAACAAAGTCAGGCTATCAATACATGTTAACAGTCATGTGTGCTTCAACCAGGTTCCCTGAGGTCATTCCTTTACGGAATATTAAGGCAAAACACTATTGTTAAGGCATTAGTGAAGTTTTTCACACTTGTCGGCCTACCCCAGTCCGTTCAGTCTGATCAGGGATCTAATTTCATGTCAGGAATTTTTCAACAAGTCATGCATGAATTGGGAATAAAGCAGTACAAATCATCTGCATACCACCCAGAAAGCCAAGGCGCATTAGAAAGATTTCACCATACATTAAAGAACATGATTAGGACTTATTCTTTTGACACTGAGAAAGACACGGTGAAGGCATACATTTGTTATTGTATGCTGTTAGAGAGTCTGTTCAAGAGTCTTTAGGTTTCAGTCCATTTGAATTAGTCTTTGGGCATACAGTTAGAGGACCACTTAAACTGCTAAAGGAAAAGTTCCTAGACAGTGATCTTGATTCATGTAGTCTCTTACAATATGTGTCGGACTTTCGCACTAGGTTGACTAAAGCATGTGATTTGGCCATGTCAAATTTAAAGTCAGCACAAAAAACGTATGAAAATAACCTATGACAAACATGCCCTTAAACGAAGTTTCAAACCTGGTGAGAAGGTACTGGCTTTTCTGCCTATTCCTGGTAATCCACTTAAGGCTAGATGTTATGGTCCTTATGTCATTGAAAAGAAATTAGGTGACCTTAATTATGTAATTCAAACTCCTGACAGGCGTAAACACAAACAGTTATGTCATGTAAATATATTAAAGTTATACATAGACAGAGATAGCACTAATAGTACTGTACACCCTGTAAGTGTAGTTAGGTCTGACCATGATAATAATGAAACTTGTGAAGAGCCTATGACAGCGGCGAAATTACAGAACTCTGACATTCTTCTTAATTTGGATTCCAAGTTGTGTCATCTTGAACCAGCGCGTCAGGAAGAACTTCGAACTCTGCTCAGTCAATATGAACATTTGTTTCCCGACATTCCTACTCGGACTGATAAAATTTCACATGACGTCAATGTCGGAGATTCTAATCCAGTGAAGCAGCATCCATATCGTTTGAATCCCATTAAACAAAACTACATGAAAAAAGAGATTCAGTATTTATTGGACAAAGACTTCATTGAACCAAGTAATAGTAACTGGAGTTCACCTTGTATCCTCGTTCCAAAGCCAGATGGCAGTTACAGGATGTGTACTGACTACAGAAAGGTGAACACATTGACCAAAACAGACACATTCCCTATTCCACGCATTGACGATTGCATTGATAAAGTGGGAAGTGCCAAGTTCGTGTCAAAGTTTGATCTTCTGAAAGGATTTTGGCAAGTTCCACTGACAGATCGTGCGAAGGAGATATCAGTATTCGTCACTCCGGGGGGTCTGTTCCAGTACAAAGTTATGCCATTTGGAATGAAAAATTCTCCAGCCACTTTCCAGCGTCTCATCAACGGTGTAACTTCTGGATTGGAAGAATGTGAGACTTGCATTGATGACGTCATTGTCTATACAGCGATACATGGGAAGATCATCTACAGAGACCTGAGTACAGGCATATCAGAAACGTTGATTCTTGGATGTCGGACATAATCTTTATCCATGGACTAGAATATCCGTCATGTACGCAGTGAGTTATCGGCACCTCTTATACTTTGTTATGCACGTGTGACATTCTTGGGTCATGTTGTAGGTCAGGGTCAGGTAAAACCTGTAGATGCTAAGGTTAGTGCTATCTCGCTATTTCCAAGACCAACATGTAAGAGACAACTGATGCGTTTCTTGGGTATGGCTGGTTACTACAGAAAATTTTGTCCAAATTTTTCAGATATTACTGAGCCTTTAACTCAACTCTTAAGAAAAAGGGCAAGTTTTGTTTGGACCGATGAATGTGAATCAGCTTTTGAAAACCTGAAAGCCATACTCAAGAGCGCGCCAGTTCTTTCAGCACCAGATTTTGATTCACCTTTTAAACTGGCTGTAGATGCTAGTGATGTTGCTGCTGGTGCCGTTTTGTTACAAGAAGATATACATGGTGTAGATCACCCAATATGTTATTTTTCACGTAAATTTGACAAACATCAGAGAAATTATTCTACAATTGAGAAAGAAAGTTTGGCAATGATATTGGCTTTACAACATTTTGATGTTTATGTTACTTCCTCATCATTGCCAATTACTGTATTCAGTGATCACAATCCACTTGTTTTCATAAGTAAGATGAAAAACAAAAATCAAAGATTGTTGAGATGGAGTTTGGTGCTACAAGATTACAATATTGAAATCAGACATATTAAGGGCAAAGACAATTTGATTGCTGATTGTTTGTCTCGCATATAATGTACATATGTTTGTCAACATTTTTGTTGTTGTAATATAGATGTTTTTTTGCAATAATGTTTTGAATTGTCAAAAAAGTTCCAAGTTTGAAACATTCTTTTTTTTTAAGAGGGGGAGTGTCATGGTATTGTAGTCTATTATTAGACATTGTGGATGTTTCTAGAATATAGAGCTTGTTTACATATTATTTTATGTGTCAGCCACTTGGAGCTTTCTAGAAGGTTGTTGTAAATTGTATCTAGGTCAGATGATGCGGTAACGCTGTGTATTCTAGAAGCTTCTTGATTGGGTAGAATGATCTGGGATGCCTCATAAATAGCGCTCAGTTCATCATTCAGCAGGGAATCCAAACTGGCTTTTTATGTGGTTGTTATACTGTGTTATCTTTGCCTGTAATTACGGACTGTTGGATTATTTACTCCTGTGTATTAACGTTTACGCTATTAAACCGTCGGATATTGGACACTTACTTGGATTGTGAACAACTGAGCAGTGTTGGATTACCATTATACAGAAGAGCGATTTGTGCGCGTCAACAGGGACTGTAAAATATACACCGGTATAGCATTGAACAGTAAGACTATATTTCACACATTTATTTGTTGTATTAACCTTATTTAATTCGTATAAGATTTTAGTATTGTGAATAAATATTTGATTGTTAATCCTTGACTTCACACATTTTTCTGTTAACGTTTTTCTGTTATTGTAAAATTGACTTAACAAGTGATTGTGTACCTGTGGTACACAGTTGTTTTTAGAGAGTAGGGTTTCATGTATCTCTATGGCCAAGATTATATACTTTCCAACAGAAGAGTTAATTAACTCACAAGTCCCTGTGTTATAGATGAATGAGTGCACCAATCGGCTTCTATCTGATGCACCTGTCTGTTGAACCCCACCACCCATCCAGGGGGAAATAATCAATTACAACATGAAAGTACCTTAGATATGACCCCCTCCCCGCTCTGCCGCCTATTGTGGCAGTGAAATAGGCCATAGGCGATGGGAACATGACATGGATATCGTGCGTGGTCCACCGAAGGAAAATTTTCGACATAATTAGTTTTTTTTATGTCGGAAGTCGCAAGTGGAAACTGAATAGGAATACCCCACCTCGGCTTTTTGTATGCATGACATGCCTACGTTTTTTTACATTCGCTAGTTGAGAGCGTGTCTATGTTTGTATGTGAGTGGACACTGTCATCTTTGCCTTCCAAATGAAGAGCTTCCTGCGCCCATTTTCATGAAACAGCCACCAATGTTGTCCTCAATCATTCAAAAACGACCATTGCCAAACAATATATCATCATAACGCGCTATTTCTATCTCGTAATTGGCGTTGTTTGACCATTATATACATGTAACATATGATAATCTCATTAGAAAGCATGGTGGGAACATGACGGATAACGTATATAGCGGTACATACTATCGTAACATATATCGTAACGGCACCACTGGAAACTGATTAGATCACCGGGTCTTTCTCAAGAACGTGATTTCGACCATCTTCTTTGATATATGATTGTATCTGGGTCCATGTCTTTTATCGGTGTCGATTATTGAATTCAAAATTTCTTGAAACATGCTTTATGAATTTTTACCTTTATTATTCTATTCTTATTCCAGATGGCAGTATGACCGTACCACCACGTGTACATACGCCGCTTTCATGGTGAAATTCACTCCGACTGCTACCGGATTATTGCTTTGCCTAGTGAGCATCAACCGATTGGTGATGATTGCCCTACATCCTTGGTACGTTAAGGTGTTCAGTGTCCGAAACACGTTCCTAATGTTGACAGTGGTAATCGTGTTATCTCTGGCGATGAGTATCCCCGTTATAAGCCCAGGTTCGGAAATCTACAGTCTTTTTTCCGAGCATACGGGTTCATGTTATCCATACGACGCTTCTATAAGCAAATCCTTCCAACTAACCGGCATATTCGTCAGCATTATTTTACCAACTTTAGTTATGTTGCCGACCTATTCTTGGATATACTACTTCGTGGTCAAAAGCCGGCGCAGAGTAGCAGCTCACGACAACACAAATCAACAGATAAAGTCTTCCGGTTTCAAAGAAGAGATAAGAAGCGCTTTGGTCATATTCCTCGCCTACCTATCTTACTTTGTGTTTTACATCCCGTTGTACGCCTCCTATATCGCATCGTTACAGAATATCAGGGTGCCTGATGAAGTCCTTGTCGTCTCTAGTTACCTTACCGACTTTTACCGTTTCATAAGACCCCTTTTGTATCCGGCTGTCGGGATGTCATACAGAAGTGCCATTTTTCGACTGTTTACCAGACGTCCAGTACAAACGATAAGAGTGGCAACAGCTCGTTCGACGGCAGGCGAAACTAATTCACATACCGTATGAAGAAATGGAAAAGGATGGATTCTTCACTTGAGTTACTTATGAATGTGTGAGTCGTCCACGCTGAAGCTGCACCTATCGAAACAGCCATGACATAACACGCCAAACGAGTGACTGTCATCGTCTTTCTACATTTGTCATTGGTTGGCCACATATCCCCAACCTTAGCTAAGATTCATAGCGTCTCCCTTCCCTCAACGCTATGCCGACGACAAATACATTTCCCTGTTGGTAACTCGAACATCTCCATGGCGCACTTATTATTACCTTTGCGCCCTATTGGACCTTCATTAACTTGAGAAAATGGGCCGCCATGAATAAAAATACAGAAATGGCAGACTAAATGGCCCTTCGTCGGTCATATATTAATTACATACGTTAAAATTATCCCTATGTGGCCTCAAAATCAACTGAAATCGAGGGTCAAGAAGATGGGCATTTCCGTCATAATAGACCCCGTGTATACAGGGGATGATGATCACAACATCGATTATGGTATTTTTATTCATGGCGGCCCATTTTCTCAAGTTATTGAAGGTCCAATAGGGCGCAAAGGTAATAATAAGTGCGCCATGGAGATGTTCGAGTTACCAACAGGGAAATGTATTTGTCGTCGGCATAGCGTTGAGGGAAGGGAGACGCTATGAATCTTAGCTACCCCAACCTTTGAACAGCCTCGGACAGCTTTCAGACTTCCGCCCTGATTGGATACCCTGCAAGCAATTACAAATTTGAGATCATGATCAGAGATTACTTGTCGAAATTTCATAATAGTTCTTGTTTCATTACAAAAAATAAGATACAAAGGATTGATTTCAAGAACTTGCATTCTGGATATGGTCAAATTCTTAATTGACGTGGATGTTTGACAAATATATAATTCGCTTGAAAAGAGTTCAATGTTAGTTACTGTTACTGTTGCAAGAGCATTCTTAGCTACATCATGTACATACAGAATCTGTTATCCCTGTGAGCAGGACAGTGCTTTGAAATAAGAAATATATTATACCACAGTGAGACGTGGGATAGACTGGAAGACAAAAACCCTACATTTTTCGATACATGGCCGTGAGACATGTGTGGATTCTGTATAGTGCTGGTCGAATACGGAATGCAAGTTTTCGGGCAAAACAATCTTCCTCACAAAACCATTCCATGTCGGTATTGTGAGTTTGTGAGGTTCAGTCTATAATATGGTTTTGCATATACATTTATTATAATATTAATCTAATTTATGTGTACATGTTCGTATAACTATATCGCATTCGATTACAGTGCTCATGTATATGCACTCAAGGAATTTGCACTGTTTATTGTTTTGATCGCCGAATACTTCCGTGTGTACAGTCAGTGAAATGAATGCCGGTACTCAATTTAGTTTGAATGTGTAAACATTGAATAATACTTTGCATTTCATAGAGGTGAATATTAATGAATATTATCTTCACCAACATGTAAAGCGTGTATAGGGAATATGTCATTACTGATATGTTTGTCATTGTACCTACACTTATTGTTAGAGAATGTATATTTTTCTCTGTTGTCTGACTGACCAAGTTAGTTGTGAATTTTAAGTACTGATGATGCTAGAGTATTTACACATTCAATAAATATTGCCGGGAAACATAATTTAAATTAAAGAATTATTATCATTACAAGCGGAAACTGGTTAGTTGATTGTATTATGCACTGGCGATCAAACCAATTTGATAAATTTGAGTCCAATATTGACCAGAAATCTACGTGGTGCACAGGGTATACTATCTTCAAATATAGCTTGACTGTAGAACACGGAAGCTTTAAATATAAATGTTAATTTCGAGGTCCTGCAACAGCTAAACGGTTACGTAAGTTGTTCCTATTTTAGGACGACGAGTATACCGGTTAGTTTCGCGCCTTTTTTCAATGTCCATTTCGATAGCAGGTACACTCACTCGAGAAATGTACATGATTTCAACAGCCGAATGTTTTCCGTGTGTACAGTGCAATGAATACCCAATTTAGTTTGACTCTATAAACATTCATAGATTCATAATACTTTGTATTTTGCTAAATCTTTTGCTAAAATGAAGTTACTAGTGACGGATGCTCAAGTATGACTGCATCATATAATGCCACTAGTTCTACACTGATTTTTTTTCTCGCCTTTTCGTTTCCAATTAAATCGGGAAATTTCTGCACGTCATGGATGTGAATATTTTCATCTTCAGTAACATGTAAAGTATGTACACTTGTTCAGCAGATTTAGTGTTGGTACCGTATATTATTCAGTCCATGTTGGTGGTAAATATAAAATATTGTGATGATTCTAATATATCGAATATCATACTTTAAATATTTATTGGATATAGAATCATAATAGAGTTTACAATAACACCGACCTATTTGTTTCAATGGACCAATATCATGGAATGCAAAGGTGTATTGTCCACAGAAAACCTCCCACCACTCCTATTTTATTTTTATTTTTTTTCTTTCTTTTATTTTTTTTTTTATTTTTTTTTTTACCTTTGTCTTATGACCAATATGCACATACTTTACCTGCATAGATGTCTTCTCCTTGCGTAGAGCAAGCTATAAAACATAATTGTTCTATCTTAAAAAAAAGTTGCCTAACGTTCTCAACTTTTGAGCATATTCTCAATTGTTTTGGTCAATATAAATATATGCTGCCAAGTAAAAGTCTCATAAGTTGCAACGGTTCATTCTTTTTATCAACTTTGAACAATTTAGTTAAAACGTATCTGTTCTACTTCAATTACCATTATTATTATTATCCATTTTTTACATTTAACTTGTCCAAGCTTTCCTATTTTCCCTGGTGGGAGGCCCGTATGGGACCAACACGGACATGTCATGTTTGACCAGCCTAACGGAATTTGTATTGTATATATTGCACACTCCGACAGAGCAGGCAAACTCCTTTATTTTGAGGATGCCTGGAAGTAAATTTACTTTTTGTATTTTGTATTTTTATTCTTTGGTTTTGATATCTCATGCTTTGAATAGTTTGGTTTTTTCGACAGAAGAGGACATACACATTAAGAACACCATACCAGCGTACAGCTCAGTGAAAGTTAAACTTATTACGGTATATGCAAAAACATCAACTGTCTTTATTGTCTTATGTACATTTTTCTGGAATTCACAAGAATTTCCCCCTCCATTAAATGGCGTCTAATCAAGAGATAACAATAGCATCAGTCAACTGCCGAGGACTGAATAATAAGCAGAAAAGAATTGACGTATTTCGACATCTCCGTGATAAAAAAATGTCCATCTACTGCCTACTGCAGGATGTTCACTTCACTCGAAAAATGAAAAAATACGTATCTACAGAATGGGGTTATGATACATATATCAGCCCATACTCTAATAACTCAAGAGGTGTTGCAATCTTATTTAACAACAATTTTGAATTCGAAGTTTTGAGAGTACGGCGAGATACAAAAAAAGGTAACTATCTAATATTGGAAATTAAAATGCCAGAACTAACATTCACTTTAGTTTCTATTTACGCCCCAAATGAAGATGACCCAGATTTTTTCGACAATATCCGAACAATATTAGACAATGGAATAGTCAGCATTATATCCTTTGTGGCGATTGGAATTTAGTGCAAAACCCAGATCTTGATTATATCCATGTAAACCATCCAAAAGCTAGAGAAAGGGTCTTGGAGCTAAAGGAATATTATGATTTAGTAGATCCATGGCGTGAGTTTAACCCGGAGGTGAAAAGATATACTTGGCGACAGCCAACTCCACTTAAGCAATCGCGCCTCGACTTTTTTTTGACATCTCGTAACCTGTTACACGGAGTAAAATGTTCCAACATTCATCCCAGCTATAGATCAGATCATTCACCTGTCAGCTTATCACTCTCCTTTACAGATTTTAAAAAAGGTAAAGGATTTTGGAAATTTAATAACTCACTTCTAAAAGACAAAGACTATGTAGAGCTTGTTAAAGGTTCAATAATGGACACAGTAGAACAATACACTAGAACTGATAATACAAACCCAGTGGAAACATCGGAGCTAACAATCAACGATCAATTACTATTTGAAATGATACTACTGGGTATACGAGGCAAATCTATATCATACTCTTCGCATAAAAACGGGGAACAAAAGAAAGAAGAATTGAAGTTGCAGGAGGATCTTGTGAGATTGGAAAGTAAAGTAGATGAATTAACAGAATACGATGAGAAACGCCGTGTCATACATGATATAGAGGAAACCAATAAAAAATTAGAATCAATTTATAAAAGTAGGGTCGAGGGAATGATGATAAGGGCGAAAGCCAGATGGTCAGAAAAAGGCGAAAAACCATCAAAATATTTTCTAAACTTAGAACATCGAAATTACCTAAATAAGGCAATAACGAGGATAGAAAACTCAAAAAATGAAATAATTACAGAAACAGACCAAATACTGGTAGAAACTAAAACTTTTTATAAGAAATTGTATACAAAGAAAGACGTTTGCTCGGTAGACATAGACGGTTTGTTAGGTGACACTGTTCCGAAACTTAGTAAAATTCAGACAGAATCTATGGAGAGAGAGCTAAGCAAGGAAGAAATTTTGTCGGCTCTTAAAAATATGAAGAATGATAAAAGTCCTGGACCAGATGGATACACGGCAGAGTTTTTTAAATTTTTCTGGATCGATTTAGGTAGTTATTAATTAAGTCATTGAATTTTGCATACGATAATGGTGCTCTGTCTGTAACCCAACAACGAGGAATTATAACATGTCTCCCTAAAGAGGGTAAAGCAAAACATCTGCTTAAAAACTGGCGGCCTATATCATTATTAAATATTACCTACAAAATTGCATCTGCGGCTATTGCACAAAGAATAAAAACTAGTTTGCCACATATAATTCACGAGGATCAAAAAGGATTTATGGCCCGGAGATTTATTGGTGAAAACACAAGGCTGGTATATGATATAATGCAATATTCAGAGGATCACCAAATACCAGGTTTGTTAATGTTGATAGACTTCGAGAAAGCGTTTGACTCTGTAGATTGATCGTTTATACAAAAGGCATTGGAATATTTCAAATTTGGCCCTTCTATACAAAAATGGATAAATATATTCTACAAAAACGCTCAGACATGTGTGTTAGTTAACGGCTTTGCTTCTCAGTTCTTCGACATATCACGCGGCTGTCGCCAAGGGGATCCATTATCACCGTACATTTTTCTCATTTGTGCCGAAATATTAGCAGCAATGCTTAGAGGCAATGCAAATATTAAGGGTATCAAGATTGGAGATGAGGAATTCCTTCTGTCCCAATATGCTGACGATACTACAATTTTTCTAGACGGATCCCTCAAGAGTTTAAATTCATGTCTGGAAACATTGGAACATTTTGCTAATTTTTCAGGTTTAAAAATGAATGTAGACAAAACAAAAATTGTTCGAATAGGTTCACTTAAAACATCCAACATAATGTTGAAAACAAAATGGCATTTGGATTGGTCACAAGGCGATTTCAAATTATTAGGACTGGTTTTCACCCACAACCTAGCTGAAATGGTGGAGAGAAACTATAAAGACAAATTAAAGGATATTTCTTCTGCCATGAGAATATGGTCAAGACGTGGACTGAATCCAATAGGTAGAGTTGTTATTCTGAAAAGCTTACTTTTGTCAAAACTAAATCACATTTTTGCAGCTCTCCCAGATCCATCTGAACTAATGATAGAAGAATTTCAAAAAAGCTGTTTCGCGTTTGTATGGAACTCTAAACCAGACAAAATTTCCAGGAAAATGGCAACCAAAACTGTAGAAGATGGAGGCTTGGATATCCCGGTAATAAAATTCGTCATCCAGGCACAAAAAATATCGTGGATTAGAAGATTATATCTGAATAGTCCTAAATGGGGAAAACTAGTCCTACTGTATATGCTACACAACCAAAGCATGGTGACAGTCGGTTCTGCTTTCTTAAGAAAAACCGTCATCCCATATATTGACAATCTTTTCTGGAAGGACGTTCTTGTAGCATGGGCCGATTTTCAAGCAAAACTAGATTACAAAGCGAGCCATATATTTTCCAATGAGATAATATGGTATAATGAGAATGTTACCATAGATAACAAAGCGTTTTATTTATCCGATTGGGATAGAAAAGGTGTCCGTTTCGTTAATGATCTTTTGGAAGCCGACGGAACATTCCTAAAATTTGATACATTCAGGAAAACCTTTCTATGCAGATCAAACTTTTTGGAGTATATATCTGTATGTCAGGCAATAAAAAAGGCGGCAAATAAAAAAGGAATTTTATCTTTACAGAAACAAACAATAACTCCGCTGATTCCACCCCATGTTTCGTCTTTATTGAGCGTCCGAAAAGGTTGTAAAACTTACTATAGAACCTTACTAGACACAAAGTTTACTAAATCGACTGCTCATTTAAAATGGGAAAAAATTCTTGGAGAATCTTTTACTGAAAGGGAATGGCGAACTTTTAATATCCATGTATCTAAGTACCGAGACGTAAAGCTCAAATGGTTTCAATATAGAATACTGAATAGAATTCTGACAACCAATATCTTTGCCCAAAAGATTGATCCTACTGTTAGTAGTAGGTGTACTTTTTGTAATAAAAACCCCGAGACAACCCTCCACTTATTATGGGAATGTGAACATATAAAACCTATTTGGCAACACATAGAGCAGTGGTTCGCCTCTATGGGTATTCCCGTTTCATTCACGCCGAAGAAAGTAATTTTTGGACTTTTAGAAACGCGAAATAAACCACTTAACTATGCTATGTCAGTGATAAAATTTCCAATTTACAGGATGAAAGCAGCTAAGAAATTGCCAACTTTCGAAAGTATTCAAAAAGATCTTAAATCAGCATATGAATTAGACAGATATATCAGATATAAAAATTGTGAAAGGCATATTTTTGATCAATATTGGTCGACACTACATTTATTATTGAAATCCTAGGTATTTTGCAAGAATATGCATACAGATATATATCAATATGGCTGCTTTAATCAATGTTAAATCTAGGAATTGATGACAAATCTGGAAAAAAACTAGTATATTGTACTATTAATTGATGCTATTGTAAAAATGCGTTCCTCAATTTTGTGATGTTTTCAATGTTTTTGCAGAACAAACCTAAGCTGCGTATGTGTGTTGTCTGTATGATGTATACATGCTGTATATGTCCTGTCCATTATATGAAAAGCCAAATAAAATATCAATTATAAAAAAAAAAATATCGCATTCGATGTTTATTAATGTGAGCTGTATTGAGAGGCATGAGGTGTTAGGGAAAGTATGAAGTCTAACCTATTGCTCTGGCCTGTCACCAAGACTGTTCTGCTCACCGAACTGTGTGAGCGCCCACACGAACCTGACCATACAATCAATTTTTGAATTTGGGTGGCATGTGCAGCTGCGAACTATGAACGCCATTAACTATACATTTGCTTTAAAAAAAAACTTTTCATTTTTCCAGTATATAAATACAATAGAAATTGGTATCTGCGTGAGATATAAAAGTACGAAAATCAACGAGAACAAACACAGATAGTATTATTATCTGGCGAGGGAGGTTAGAACATTCAGAAGAGGAGGGATAGTACATAAATACCAACAACAAGAACATGTAAAAAATCTCCTAATGACTCAATTCAATAAAAAGTAAAACTTCATTAAAACGGCCAATATAATATACACATAAGTACACCATATGTGATATATGTAAGCATGACCAAGTACTTGTGAGTTATAAACATGCTATTACTACTTGAATCGGCAAGTGAGCCTGGCTATACATCAGCCTAGAGAGTCTACATAGCATGGCGGTAGACTCGATGACGAATCGGTTATGAAAGCCATGTCAAATCGCAGAGCTCTAACTACTTTATGATTTAATTAAACGAAATTGCTGGTCAATGAATTTCTTCGATCAGTGCGATACAGCCTACCGAGGTGACAAGAGTGAAGTCGTGCTCGAAGCTTCTGCTTGGGGCCTGAAGTCATCACGATAACTTCATTTAACCACAGAACGTTAAAACAAGTTGGTATTTTGATATATTGGTTTATTCCATCTTCGATTAGAATATGTAAGGATATAAAGACAAAAAAAACACCCTTCTTGACCATGCAAGAAATGTAGATACGGTATATCTATATCGACGAAGACATAGACCACATTCCTGCTATTTTATTATTGTCATGATTAATGATCATGACCGATCATATTTCGTATAATAAATGACCATGATTGACCATGGTTGTATCGTGGACGTTTAATCGCACACTGCCAAATCAAGATCAATACTTCCTATATCCATCGAAAATCATTTACAATGGAATTCATAAAACTCAGGTGGTATGATATTTCAAAGTTAATTAATGAGTCTATAAAATCCTCAACTGTATGAATGTATTATAATGGGGAGATTACTCATTTGTTTGGCTCTAGCAGCCACCAGCTAGTAGACATCATGAGTATATTTATGTTGAGGAAAAATGAAGCTATAGGTATGCTTGAGTACTATGTAGTATATCAGGATAATATGCATTGCTATAGCTCAGGTGACACAAATTTACTATTGAACATATCTTGAATAGTATTTCTGAGATGACAGATCAGCCGTGTAACTTCATATGTGAAACATGTATAAATTGACCATACTCTAGAGAACATGCAGGGTCAAGGCATATGCATGCAGAATAATTAGCCCAGGCTAATTATGCAGTATACCAAATGTCAGCTCTCAATATGTCAGATCTATTGACATATCTTGTATGGTATGTCTAAATGATAGACCAGCAGTGTAACTTTATATGTAATACATGTATAAGTTGTCCATACACTAGATGATAGGGTCAAGGCATATGTGACATTTGCTGGATGATTTGTCCAAGTGACAGATCTTTCTTGGTAAGGTCACACTTATTCATTTAGGACATATGTTGAATAAGGTGTTTGAGTAATAGTCCAGATAACAGGTCAGAATATCCAGTGTGTCACAAATAGAGTTATACAGTGTGTAGGGTGAAATGCAGTAAGAGTATGATAGAATACTTTGTTATTGTTGAAAGTGGTCGCACTTATTCATTTAGGACATATGTCAGAATAAAGTGTTTAGATAATATATCCAGATAACAGATCAAAAGATATATAATGGATGAAAAGTAAAGATATGCAGTATACAGGCTAATTATGCAGTATACCAAATGTCAAATCTCTAAATGTCAGATCACTAAATGTCAGATCAGCAGCTGATAGAAAGAAGATATTGACAGTTATGACTATCAATAGACAGTTTGTGAAAGGTTTGGGAAGTCAAGAGTTCAATTTATGAGAGACGTCACTCGATTGGGGTTTCCTTCCCATCAATGAAGAGCTTTCCAGCAGCAAATCGTACCTTTTTGTTGTTGTTAAATGCTCTGGACATCTGAGGCTGTGCCTTTTTTTTCAGGTTATAATCTATCGCTGTCAAGTCCTCCATGACATTGAAAGGCAAGTGCTGATTTTCCTCTGGATGATCTTCCTGAAATTTTCGTCTTAGTTTTTTGAAGTCACGAATGATATTATTCCGTATATCCCTGGAGTAGAATCGAGCAACGAGCTGGGCGGGTCTCTCATTTTCGTCTGGATTCCATCGTCGTGCTTTGTGCGCCACTTCCATAAGGCTTGAATTCTCCTCTGGGCTGTTTCCAGGGCCTAGCTTATTCTCATAGAGAAACGTTGAGATTTTTTCTTTGAATTGTTCCCCTTCATTTACACGAATGCCATCGATTCTGATGTGATAGGCCCTATAACATCAGAATCATTAGGCTCTGGATCTCCGTTCAGATTCATTTAGTTTGGAAAGGATTTGTTCCTCTAATTCTTGGCGGGCCGAGCGTTCACGCTGTAGTTCAGTTTTCAGTTGTACGATGTCTTCGCATGCTGTTTCGACCGACTCTGTGACTGCGGTCACCTCTTCTCGTAGGTTTTCGATACTACCTATAATGTCTGCTTTGAATACCTGCAGTACAGAGGTAAAGTGTGAGGCTAACGAGCTGATAGCGCTATAAATACCGACTTGATCGGGATCATTAGGATCAGGTAGGCTGAACCTGGGAAGGTCAGGCGAGCCGCCGCCATCGAGAGGCCGGGATCTTGCAGAGCTTCGAGATTTCTGACTTTCGTCTTTATCAGCTGGGCCTGAAGATTTCTCCGTCTTATTTCCAGATTTATCACTTCTGGGCATCTTGGTAGTTGTCCCGTTTCAGATCGGACATGAATTTACCACCACACGATAAGATATCAGGTAGAAATGCCGGTAAATATCACCATCCTCCGAAAATGCGTCCACCTACCATATAGCCTCGTTCTGAATCCTAATACTTGGACAGTGTTAGGTAAAGGAATCTATGAGAGACGATACCGGCCACTGGCGTTCTTCCTCTATCAATACAATGGGTTCATAACCCGAGAAGGTGAGATTGCGAGAATTCGATGATACGAGAATGCGATAACGCGAGAATCGCCCAACTCTCGCAGTCGCATTCTCGCTCTCTCGCACCCTCGCCTTCCGGTTGAGCTTCCGGCCTCGCCTTCCGGTTGCGAAGGAGTGAAAATTGAAATTTTAGCGTTGGCAAGCAGGGTATGGCGGATGTCGTGTATGCACACTCCGCATATACCGCGACATGCGGTTATCAGCTTAACTTCTAGAGCCTCAGTACAGAGGTCAGTGTGAGCATCGTTATGGAATAAGCACATGTTGTTGTTACGTCAGCTGATTACAGGCGGCAGCCATTTTATTGATTCAATTCGGTGTTCGTCTAATTAATGAAATAGATTAAGGCAACACAACACTGGCGACGAGTTTAATCGGACCAAAACATCGATAAGAACTTTATTGAAATTCTGACCATGGAGAAAAACACGCTGCCAAAGTTTGAGTGTTATTCTGAGCCCGCTACTTTGGGACCACGTTGGAAACGCTGGTTGACATCATTTGAACTCGCAGACAGTAAGGGCCTCATTATCATTGATCGAACCTTCATAATGCTGGTGCAGATGTGCAGATACTGGAGAAGCCACGAATTATGATGCTGCCAAACAAGCCCTCAACACAGGCACGGCGGAAGCAATTCATGATTGGGGGGGCTACTATCACAGCACAATTAGGCGAGGGTCCAGGGGCCGCCCAGGCCCCGGAAGCTCCAGGGGTCTTAGACGGTTGGAGAGGCGTCCTAGCGTATTTCCGAGTAATAAAACAAGAAATCCTCGCCCGTGTAAACTCTATTTGTGTTGCCTGTTTTCCCAACATTTTTTAAATATTCATCGTCAAGCAAAATGATGTTCGGAAGTATAAATAATTTAAATGTATATCAATCCAAATATATTCAATCCAAAGATTCATTAAGCTTCGACCATGTCGCTGGCACAGAGATTTTTTCTACTTGTTGGGGAGCCTTTTGTCTCCTTATGATTAATTGAAAATTCTACCGGCGTCGCGAACGTTCAACTTCTGCGCTATACCGGTACTTGGAGTTAAAACTTACCTCGGTCCACTGCATGCTCCTGTATGTTCATAGGGAGGAACCGATTCTCGTTGTTGAAGAATTCATTCGCTATATCAACCAAGTTATAGACTATATCAACCAAGGTGATGGAATACGTACAACTTGGTTGATATACATGTATCGAAGGAAGTTATCAACAACAAGATTCAGAGCCAAGTATTTGGTCGATTTTTGGAGTGGTCATGCAGTCATAATTGACTGGATATTATAGCGTGTACTAGAGCAGCATTTTATGAACACAACTTGTAAATCATGTGAATAAGTGTTTTCTATTCTAGTCCATTTTCTTTCTGAGTGCAAGGCTGAACAATCAAATAACAGTATTTTATCTTCGCTTATATCCCGAAACGTCCAGGACATTGGATGTTTTTAGCGGCATTTCGTCTTGGTGGCATACATGGTGTGAGGATTTAGTCATTTATCTCTACCATCTGTTATATGGTATAACACTATTAACCTTTTGTGAACCTAAAAGTTACAAAGCCGGTAAAAAAAATCTAGAGCTGTAGACAGTTGTAACTAGTTTTAGTTATGCGATAGATATGCGACGCAGACAATTCATTGTACCATTCAATTCGAAAATACGTATTCATTGAAGTATTTCTGCGTTGACATCATACGAATTTTAGAAAAGTTGGCCAAATTATTGGGGGGGCTTCAGCCCCCGTAGCCCCCCCCCCCCCCACCGGCTCCGCCGTGCCTGCAAGACTTATTTCGTCCCCCAAGTAAACTCTACTTTCGCCAGACAAACTTTCCATCAAATTAACCAGAAAACTGGCGAAACCATACAACAATTCACTACACGTCTCAGACAAGCTGCACGTGATTGTAATTTTGGAGTGGGCAATGACAATCAAATTAGGGATGCAATATTGTGTAAATGCTCATCAGATTACGTCAAACGCAAATTGTTAGAAGAGGGACAGCGACTAACACTCGCCCGTACATTAGAGGTTGCTGATTCATGTGAGAAGGTCGAGAGTCAAATGGCCGCTCTGTCAATAAAGGGGAAAGAGGCAACAGAAACTGTAAATAAAGTAGGGGAGTATAGAGCTGAGAAACGCTTCAATGGAAAACGAAGTAGACAGACCAAGAATAAATTTGATGATGGTAACCATAGCAACAAGACATGTTACCGATGTGGATTAGTCGGACACATTGGGCGTGACCCCAAATGCCCCGCAAAAGGTCAAACATGTAATAAGTGTTCAGGAAAAGATCACTTCACAAAAGTTTGCAAAACAAAACTGAAACTGAAACTGAAAACAAAACAAGTGAACAAAGTCAGCGAGGGAGAAAACGAGTATGCATTCCTCATATCAGGAAATCAGAAAACTGATAGTATACTATGTAGGTGGAGTTGATCTGAAAATGTTAGTAGACTCGGGCGCCACAAGCAATATCATTGGTGAGCATACATGGGAATCCCTGAAAGGTCAGAAGGTCACGTGTGAGTCACGTGCTGCCCCATATGGGAAGAAACTTTATGCTTATGCATCAAATCAACCACTTACTGTCAAGGGATCTTTCACTTGTGATGTGAAGGCTGGGGAAAATTCAGAAAACGCAGAATTCCTGGTAATAAAGGGTACCCCACTGCTGGGAAAAGATACAGCCATGCGTCTCGGTTTATTGAAAATTGGCCTCGATGTAGCAGCTGTAAGCGAGAATACATGCAAACAGAAACTGAATAACACTGACACAGATGACATGAAGCTAGATCTGCAGGAAAAATATCCTGAAGTGTTCCGCGGTGTGGGAAACCTAAAACGAAACAGGTTTCTCTTCACATTGATCCGTGTATCAAACCAGTGGCTCAACCACTACGAAGAGTTCCATTCAACTTGAGAGCAAAAGTTGAGGAAAAAGTTAATGAACTGCTCAAAATGGACATCATAGAACCAGTGAATGGTCCGACACCATGGGTAAATCCTGTGGTAATAGTTCCGAAACTTAATGGTGATATTAGGTTGTGCCTAGATATGGGGAGAGCCAATGAGGCAATCATAAGAGGCCGGTACCCGATTCCCACACTGGACGAACTTTAGAACACTAGAACGGACTAGACGCTTGTAATTCTACAGAACATGAATGGCTTCAAAGTTTTCAGCAAACTTGATTTGAAGTTGGGATACCACCAACTGGAGCTAGACCCAGAGTCGCGTGGAATTACAGTTTTCTCTACCCATAATGCTCTGTACCAGTACAAGAGGCTTTTGTTTGGTGTTTCTTCTGCTAGCGAACTATATCAACACGAAATTGCGACAGCATTAGCTGGAATAGAGGGTGTTGAGAACATATCTGATGACATCATTGTGCATGGCCCAAACCAGGATGTCCACAAAAAACGGTTACTCTTGGTGATAAAACGGCTACAACAATGTGGGCTGACCTTGAACGTGGAAAAGTGCCAATTCAACATGGACAGGCTTGTTTTCATGGGTAGTCTACTTTCAGAAAAGGGGGTAGGACCCACCGAAGCCAGAGTGAAGGCTGTAATGGATGCTGCAAAGCCAAAAACAGCATCCGAAGTACGCAGCTTCCTTGGTTTGGTGACATATAGTGAAAGGTTCATTCCACAGTTCGCCACAAAGACAGAACCCATGAGAAAGCTCACCCGTGAAAGTGAACCATTTCGATTCGGACCAGAACAGAAATCTGCATTTCAAAGCTTGAAAGGCAGCCTCGCCCAGGCTATAATATTGGCATATAAGACCGCGCCGACTAAGGTCAGTACAGATGCGAGCCCTGTAGGACTCGGTGCAGTTCTTGTACAGAAACAAGGCAACAAGTTCGTACCCGTGTGTTATGCGAGCCGGAGTTTGACTAACTGTGAACGAAGGTACTCCCAAACAGAACGTGAGGCTCTGGCCTTAGTGTGGTCCTGTGAGAGGTTTCATGCATTCATATATGGGATGAAATTCGATTTGGTGACTGATCATAAGCCCCTAGATCACAAGCCTCACTCTAAACCCTGTGCAAGAATTGAGAGATGGGTCCTTCGCCTCCAACCGTATGATTTTAACGTGTCATACATACCTTGACCGAAGAATATAGCGGATCCGTTATCGCGTTTGCTGAGTGGTGAAATCAAGACACATGAACACCAACATGGCTCAGAGAAGTATGTGCGAGAAATAGAAGAAGCCTCTGCAGTGGATTGTGAATTGATTAGCTTGAGAAAAGCGATTGAGACTGCCCGATTTCAAGACTGTCATCAATACGCATGTGTAGCTGGTGAATTGTGTGTGGTAGGAAAATTAGTGTTGCGAAGTACACGCATTGTGATGCCTACCAAACTACGCCCACAGACATTGGCATTAGCCCATGAAGGACATTTGGAAGTTGTGGGTATGGAAGCAAATCTCCGTAGCAAAGTATGGTGGCCGGGCATCGACAAAGTAGCCGAGAGATACTGTCGCTCCTATCATGGCTGCCAACTCGTGGCACGGCCGGACCCACCTGAGCCGTTGAGACCCACAATACTTCCTGATGGCCCCTGAAGAGACCTTGCTATCGATCTACTTGGACCGTTCCCATCTGGACATTCGATTCTGGTCGTAGTGGATTACTTCAGTGGCTACTATGAGTACGACATTTTGATGTCGACGACAACTGAAAAGGTGATTGACAGTCTCGAGGAGGTGTTTAGTAGACATGGTCTTCCGGTAATCATCAGATCCGACAATGGACCGCAATTCCGCTCTGATGAATTCCAGGAATTCTGTGATCAAAATGGAGTGATGCACCTCAAGGTAACCGCAAAATGGGCGCAAGCAAACGGTGAAGTGGAGCGCCAAAACGCGTCCCTGTTGAAAAGAATTCGCATTGCGCAGACAGAAGGACTAAATTGGCGTAAGGAGCTCCGGAAATATGTGACCAAATATCGCGGACTCGATCATCCGACAACTGGCAAGAGCCCAGCCGAGTTGCTATTCAGCCGCAAAGTGGGAGGGAAATTACCAGATTTGACAGTGAACAGTCGTGCCGAAACCGAAGTACGCGATCGTGACCTGGAACAAAAAGGGAAGTCAAAGATATACGCGGACACTCGTAGAAATGCACGATACTCTGATGTGGAAGTTGGAGATACTGTCCTCTTGAAACAAGAGAAGATGAATAAATTCAGTACAAACTTCAGTCCTGTTCCACACACCGTTGTGAGCAAAACAGGAAATAGTCTTGTCGTGGAGTCACCAGAAGGTGCTCAGTATTCCCGAAACACCACCTATGTGAGAAAATATGTGTCAGAAGGAGAAATCCGTGAAGGAGAGAGAGAAATGACGGTACATCATAGCCCGTCTCCACACGTTGATCTTGATTCGCGTTCGCCAACGCCCAGTGGTATGCCTCAGACCATAACTCCGCAACCTGCAAGGGAAGTGTCAACATATGATACGTGTGTGCGACCCCAGCGACAGAGAAGAGTTCCGTCCAAATTCGCTGAATATACCATGGAGCAGACAATATCGATTTAAGCATTTGATCATTCAATGACTCGATTGTCGAATCCGTGTGAACGATATCTGAACACTAATGAGTTCTATTGTTTTCATTTAATGAGCTGAGTAATTTGAAACATAATGAACTATTGCGATAAATGAATGGACATACGAACTTGATTATGAATCAATTAACAGATTGAATTAGTGACGGTTAATTGATTAATCCAAAGATTGGAGTTATTTGATTTGACGTTAAAATGCATGCATGAATTAAATTGAACTGTTTCCTCAAAAAGGCACGTAATAGATTATACGTGTATGTGTTGGGATTACGTTATCAGTACCTGTTTAATTGATGAACAATGTGTCCAGCACGAAGTGACTCTGATGAACTGACTTTTGTTAAACCATGCACTATGCATGTGAGTGCGCTCAGTTTGAGTTAGATTGCTATTATTGTGTTTGGACATTAATGGTAGGTTACGAGCATTGTTCCCAAGAAAAGGAGGGATGTCGTGTATGCACACTCCGCATATACCGCGACATGCGGTTATTAGCTTAACTTCTAGAGCCTCAGCACAGAGGTCAGTGTGAGCCTCGTTATGGAATAAGCACATGTTGTTGTTACGTCAGCTGATTACAGGCGGCAGCCATTTTATTGATTCAATTCGGTGTTCGTCTACTTAATGAAATAGATTAAGGCAACACAACAGTGGCCTACTTTAAATACCTGAGAAAGAGTCAGGGAAACAAGCTTCGCGAATGTTTCGTAGAGTGGACGTCAGCGAGAGCACACTGAGAAGATTTATTCATTTGTGTACAGATATTCCAACATATGCTTTACAAACGCATTTATATGTAGAGTACAGTCATGGTAAAATATTTTTTCCACCGACAAAACCACAATCAATATTAAGTGTAGTTCCCAGTTCGCGGATCTAGCGTCCTCTGTGCCATATCACTCCACCTCACGATTCTCGCACCTTGAAAAAAAACCCCTAGTCTATCGCAATCGACGATTCACGATCATCAACGGACCATGTATGGGTAAACGATTCAAACACAATGTCACGAGAAATGTCTTCCAAAAAAAAATTGCCTCGTTTTTACTCCTGTTTTTCTCGATATCCTTGCGACTGATTCACGATTGATCGTTTTGCAATCGAGAAATTTGAAGAAAAAATCGCGACTAAAGGAAAAACGATTGATGGGAACGCTTTCCAATACATCTGGATCTTTTTACCTTTTGAAGCTAGTTTTGATAGAATCTTCCCACGATAGACTCATCCCTGAATCGACTAGTTTGTATATATTTATTCTGAATTTTCGAAACCTATCTAAAATTTTAAACAATTCGTCTGTCCACTTCAACATATCTAGCATGTGAAATTCTCACAGTATCGCCTGATCGAAATTTATGTGGGCTTTGTTACATCCTTCTTCTATAATTTCTTCTGAAGTTTCTCAGCCCATCTACATAGGTTCTTCCACACTAACGATTCATTCTCTTTGGTTACCTCTGGAGCTTTCTGATTAAGGGATCTATGAGGACGAAGTCTGTAATCGTGTACACTAAAAATATATTTTGTAAGACATCTTTGTAATGATGTATTTGCTTATGAATGAAGTATCTTTACATGATATTCTTGATAATCCGGATAACTCTATCTGTGTAAATAGTTTCTTCTCATTCTGGGTGCGTAATATGTAATTACAAGCGTCTAGTCCGTCATCCATAATTCAGCCGTCGTTCATTAGGACCCGTCTGCTTTAAATACTTTGCCACCCTATACGTCCCTATATTCAATCATTTATCGAATCGGAGAAATGTGGGTTGTCCCCCCTCTCTGAAAATAATCTTCAATGGATTGACGGGATTTATTTTGTAGAGATATACTGTCCATAAGTATTTGTAGAAGATGTCGACAAGACAGCTGGATCTGTACTCTATAATTTATCGGTAATAGTAGTCGGAACTCTGTTTCTCTAATATGTACAGGAAAAGGGGGTTTAAAGACTATACGCATGATCACTAGCTCAGTAATTGATTTAGTTCACACAAGGATACGTTATACCCATGCTTCTTCAACATAGTATGTAGCTCAGAGGGTCCAGTGAAAGTCACTGAGTCTTTAATATCGAAATAAACAAGGGATGGCTACTCTTCCATCCATTCACATCCATAATTATCGCAAGGAATGAGCGAGTGCTTCAAACCAGTTGCTCACATGTACTGGAATTTAGAGGAGGGTTGAATGCAGAAACAGTATAATACATTAAATCAAGCCAAAATATAAATAGTGCATTTCATCATATTTGATTAATCTATCATTTAGTACTACAGGCTTTTACAGTATTGTACAGGATTCATGTGAGCTTAATATACATTGGCTCTTAGAAACACGCGCTGGAATTTGATCTACCGAGAAAAACCCACCAAAGCATGCTTGTAGGTTGAGATCCGAAAGTATCGCAGATTGTATCGTAGATTGTGTTCCTAATAAGGTGTACTTCAAAATGAGAGGGAAATTCAGCGTACACTACTCACTTTACATGTTCAAGTGGTTACCTGTGTATCGGCTCTCTGTGGAAGGTACGTTTCGTTTGTATATTCAAATGGTGACTCTAAAGTAAACGCATACAATGCGTATCCTCTGGAAAAGTCCTTTGGCTGTATGTTATTTTCCAACGTCGCGTCCAATGACGCCAAACAGGCTGATATAGACCGATGTTTAGAGAGACTTTTCGGTGAATGAGGTAAAATTGTATGAAAGGGACGGTGCATTTAACATCCATCTGTAGAATGGTGAGATTGGAATGACGGGGTTGAAGGGGTTGGCTTTTTTAAACTCTGCTCGCCGCTTTATATGTGAGATAGTTTGTGATAGTTCCGTCAGCAGTACAGAAATGTTTTATCGTCTAGACTGGTACCCATTGTCTTTTAGATATCGTTTTAACATTGTAGTCTTAGTTTACAAAGCCTTACATAATCAGACTCCTTCTTATATAACTGATCTTATCGAGGTACGACAATCTACAAGAGTTTTAAGGTCTGCTGCCAAAGAATTGTTAAACGTTCCGTTTGCGCGTACTGAGCTTTTAAAACAATCTTTTAGAATAACTGCTCCAACTATGTACAATCTTTTACCCATTCATGTACGAAAATGTGAGAGTCTTAGAAGTTTTAAAGCAGCCTGTTACAAGATTTACCTCGCTGATTTTAGACAAAATTCTATCGAGTTTAAATACTTTTACAAATTAGTTATTAATTTTGACCATAACGTTTTAGTATTATCTAGAAATTTAGATTGTTTTATATTGTACACTAGATTGGTCTTATTCATTATTTATTTGTCTTATGTTTTGTTTATCGTGTTTATTTAATCAGTTATTTGTATTTCTTTATGTTATCGCTCTCGACCCTCATGGAAAGAGGCTGTAAACCTACTGAGGCCATCGAGCTTAAATAAAGTTTATTATTATTATTATTATTATTATTTAGAAAACAATTATCAATCTGAAAAGGGTTCTGGAAACATATTATTCCAGATGTACACAATCTGTCTTGCAGGTACGGTACACATCCGTACCTGCCTCCGAGTGAACGGATATTTCGCGATAGTTCGTCCTAGAGCTTGAGCTTGCCCACATATAATGCAGCGGCTAGCAGGAACTTTCGGCACTTTGAAGGAAATATCCTCTATAACGAGGTTATTGGCTGGATTTTCCTCGGCCGACGCAAAGATAAACTGCGGTAACACTCGAAATAATTTGACGTTGACGTCAATTCCGTTGAGTAGGCACCGATCCTGGTCGAGTATATCTTGTATAATAGGACTTTCAAATGGCCTGCTCTTATTGATTTGAAGTTTTTATCAAAAAACCTGCCCAGAATATGGATCACCTGAATCTATTTGATCGACAGAATCTTTGGGATATAGTTTCGTTGAAAGCTGAAAGTTTTTTCCATTTCTTTTCTGTAATTCGCAATTGTTCGAATATAAACTTTATACTGGCATGGTATTGCAGTATAAAATTATACACTGTAGATAGTTCTAGAATAATAGAGCTGACGCAAACTTGTTTACGTTCTGTTGTGTGGTTATAGTCATAGAATTTTCTCGAGGTCGTAACTGATTAAATTGTCGATTATTATTGCAAATGGCCGATACACGAAGAGACCCGTATGATGCGAGTACTTGGGTCACAGCGCCATCTGCATATAGGCGGTCATGATATTGTAATTTACTATTATTGGATACTGTCGATGTTTCTGGAATGATTGAGCTACGTAGGCTTGTTTACTGTTATGTGGGTTAATCACTTCGAGCTTTCTCGAATCTTACGGTAATTGTATCTGGGTTAGATCATATGTCAATGCTGTACCGGTAGAAGCTTCTTGATTTGGTAGAATAATCTCGAATGCCCGATAGAGTAAAATAGCCTGACATTTAGTGATTGTTAAGGGATTCAAACTGGCTTCTATGTGGGTGCATTAGATTGTGTTCATATCTGGATATTACCTTTGCCTGAGATTACTGACTGTTGGATTACTCCTGTGTTTTGACTGCTGCGTGGTCTACGATTGAACTGTCGGAAATTGGACATTTGCTGGAACTGTAAACAACTGAGCGGTGTTGGACTATCAAAGTACAGAACAGCGATTTGTGAGCATAACCACGGACTGTTAAAGTTGTGTGCACGACAACACGGACTGTGGAGTATACACCAGTATAGTGTTGAACAGTGAGACTATATTTCTGTATCAACATCACTTAATTTGTATATGATTTCAGTATTGTAAATAAATATGTGATTGTTAATCCTTGACTTCACAAAGTTTTCTGTTACGTTTTTTTCTATTATCGTTTATGACGTAGCAGAAATTGGGGGCCTGTCCGGGATCTTTGTTTTCATTCCAGCTTTGCAACATAGTTCTAAATTGATACATTGTCTAAATTGGTGAAGTCAGGCAGTACATCACAACATGTCATTTGAACCAGCACAGTTTGTCTTAGAGCCTAGTCAGGAGGAATTTAACGAACTACGCAAAGAGGATTTGATTGCGCTATGTAAATTCCTACAAATTAAATTAAAAACATCTTGGAGAAAGCAAGAAATTAAGAAACTCATTATTAAACATTTTGTTAGCAAACAACTTTGGGATGAAAGTGATTTTGATTTAACTGAGGAAACAGCTGATGATTTGGAAATAAGGAAATTAGAATTGCAAAATCAGCTGAAATTAAAGAAATTAGAGTTAGAAAAAGAGGAAAGAGAAAAAGAAAGACAGTATCGGTTAGAGAGAGAAAAATTAGAGAAAGAAAGAGACACAGAATTAGAGAGAAAGGTTAGAAAAAGAGAAAAAAGAGAGAGAAAGGGAAGAAAGACAGTTTCAGTTAGAAATGAAGCGTATGGAATTACAGTCGCAAACAAGTCCTCTTGCAGATGCACCTGTACAATCACAATCAATATTTGATACGGCTCGTCAAATACGTCTCGTCCCACCATTTTAGGAAAAAGAAGTTGATGAATATCTTTTGTACTTTGAGAAAATTGCTGAAAATTTGAACTGGCCAAAAGAAAATTGGAGTTTACTTCTTCAAAGTGTTTTGATCTGGAGAGAGAGAGAGAGAATTAGGGTTTAACGTCGCATTCAGCTGTTTTGATCTGAAAGGCAAGGGACATTTACACTGAATTGACGGTAGAGCAAGCATCAAATTATGACACAGTGAAGAATTTAATCCTTAAAGGTTCCTGAAGCCTATAGACAAAAGTTTCGTAGTTGTGAAAAAGGAAACTCTCAGATTCATGTAGAATTTGCTCGTTCAAAAGGACAGTTACTTGATAGTGTGGTGTGCCTCGGTTAAAATTGACAACAACTTTGAAAGCCTTAGACAGCTTATGCTGGTAGAGGAATTTAAAAGGTGTATCCATGGTGATATTAGAACATTTCTTGATGAAAAGAATGCCAACACTTTATACCAAGCAGCACAATTTGTTGATGAATACGCTCTGACACACAAATTATCATTTGTCAATGCTGTTAAGCCAAGTTCATTCCAGTCTAATCTCTCAGGTAACAAACCCAGTTCTTTCTCAAGGCCTAAAACTTTTAACCCCAGTTACAAAGGTCAAACACAAAGTCTCAGTCACCCACTTTTAACACTCAAAATAAGTCTCCCGTTTGCAGCTATTGTAAGAGGTACGGCCATTTAATGGCTGATTGTTTTAAATTGAAAAGAAAACAACAAGATCAAGCTTTTCAAAAGCCCAGTGGTTTCCTCACTTCAAGATCTCTGCCCAAGCGGGTTAGTGACGTTCATAGTTTATATGACGTTAAGATGGCCAGGGACACTGCTCCTATTAGTTCTATCAAGGATAAGGTTGACAGTTTTTCAAATCCTGTTATGGAGATTTTTGAGCCATTTATCCACGATGGTTTTGTGTCACGTTCAAGTGATTTTTCTAATGCTACTCCTGTGAAGATTTTGCGAGACACGGGTGCGCCCCAGTCTCTTTTGTTGGCAGATATTGTGCCGTTTTCTGATTCTTCATCTGCAAGCAGTAATGTCCTGATTAAAGGGGTAGATTCTGTAAATTATACACCCGCTCCGCTCCATAACGTTCATCTGTTTTCCGACTTGATTTCTGGGCCTGTTAGTTGGGTATCAAAGGTAGTTTACCTTTTGAGGGTGTTCAGTCACTTCTTGGCAATGATCTTGCGGGAGATAGGGTCGGGGTTTACCCCATTGTAACTGACAAGCCTTGTTTGGATCAGATCCATGATCCAGTTGAAGCCGAAATTCAAAGTTTGTATCCTGCTTGTGCAGTTAATAGAGCCATGAGTAAATTGGCTGAGGAGTCTGAAAAGTCTCTTAAAGATGACGTCATCGATGACGTTTGTTTAGCTGACACTTTCGTGTGATTAATTGATGAGGCTGATAAGCCACATTTTGATAGCAATTTGGAATGTTCTAATGACAAAATTTCAAAATCACAGCTGGTTAATGAACATCATAGTGACAAGAACATTTCCAAGTTGTTTGACAGGGCAGTAGATGAATGTGATGTAACTCAAGAGCCTGTATGTTACTTTTGTAAGAATGGTGTTCTTATGCGCAAATGGCGACCGCCAGATGTGTCACGCTTCGGAGTCCTAATGCCTACCCTACTTCGTAGGTCCTGTTACGTTAGTCACACTGCCATATTTTCAAACACCATAGAAATTTATTTAGATATTCATACATTTACGAGAGAAAGGGATTGCGAGTAAATTTAGATGGTATTGCCAAAGAGGGTTTTCGTTGCCACTTTTCCCAGCATACCAACAACCTGATCTAATGTGTAGAGGAAGCCCATTGCGCATGTTTTGTGAGCGACTGTCCGCATGCAGGTGTGTGCGTTGTGTTTCAGGGCGTTAAAACAGCATTAATTTGGCGAAATTTCATCAATTCATGAAGACTAGCTATGAACAACTCGATCGTGTGTTATCGCTAAGGCGAGACGAATGAGTCAATCAATCAGAATACGTTTAGTATCACGCCTAGGCGCGAGCTCCATAAACATGTTGTGGCTACAAAGCTGTTCGTTTGTTGTAGATGTCTGAAGTGAGAACATCTCGTTCATTGTTTGTAACCAGCCAAACAATTGGCAGAGTAATCTGTCCCAGTCTCGCGGCGGGAACGAACGAAGGAACTAGTTTTTCATAGCTCCAAGTAAGATGTACCGTATTTAACCGAGATCATTTTAGTTTACTGAGATTGGAGGGAACAGTTGCCGGGTATCGAAGTCGCGATATATGTCAATTTTAACTACCATGATTCAAAAACAATCTCATATAAGTAACCATTAATACTAACGAGGGTTTAATACAATGATTTTAGCTGACTTTAATTCACGACATCATGACATTATTTTCCAGCAAATAAAGTTCAAAGGTATATGCAGTAGTAATGAGCACGTGGATAGAACAGATAACAACAGAAAAATGATCACCCAATAAGTCTTCTGAATTAAAAAGCCCACAGCTTTATTTCTTCGGATAACAATCTAATTATAAAAAATATAAACTTTGTCATTTTCCTAATCCCTAAGCAGTTGTCAGGGAAACCAGAATATCAAACAAATAACGTCTCAAGGCAGTTACTGGTAATAAGCACGATTGTGAACCCTGCCTTAACATTACAGTTCGTTATTCTGTAACGAACACCGACAATTATGATATGATGCTTCAAGGCTCACGGGATCAAGAAACTCTAATCTTTTCTACTGAAGTCCATGTAATTATAAGATAACATTTATAGACTTTTCTGATCCTATAAGCCTTTGATTGAAGAATGACTGTCACTCATACAGCACCATGAACCCGACTTACATGGTGTATGTTTACGTAAACGTTTACGTGTTTGTGTAAAAATGTATGTTTACAGGAAAGGGCAGTCGGTTCGGCATATGATCATCGCAAGACTGTTGCTTTATGTCCATAATATTATTTAAATAGTTGAATGTTATTTTTCAACTAAATTACCGGAATAGAGACTCGTTTGACGGTCTTGATATATTATAATCACCAGTACGAAGAGATATTCGTACATTTGGGGTTTCAGGATGCATCGCTGAAACTTTCGTCTTTGTCATTAATCTATGAGTCTGTTGTTCTGACATGTATGCTTCAGGCAGCATCGCATTTGTCAAAACCAATTTACGGCGACCAGAACAGGCTTTAGTATATACCAATAGATTTTTGTACAGCTCCACGCCTAAAAGGCTTTACCTTATAAAGTTTTATCTTATTGACTCCTTTTCCGCTGCCCTCAGACGAAATACTCCCACGTAAAAAGTATATATATTTGTAACACTTTACTTTTTTTTGGCTCTGCTGGGGAGTCACTATATTCATCAACTGAGCAAGTTGTGCGGGGTGTAACCTTGCGCAGTTCAAATTTTGTTCTTGGTTTCTCAAAATCAAAAATTTTAATTTGACAGTCAATTTTCAATTTTTGCTTTTCGTTATACTTCGCACAAAAATGAAAATCAAATATTGAAAATTGCCTCGAGTTGTCCGTTTTCGTTTCTTTTGATTTTAACTTAGACGTATCAATGTTAAGCGCTCACGTACAAGAGTTATATGACGTCACTTACGGTACGCGGAGTAGAATAGAAAACGCAAATCGGGTCATATAGTTGGTGCGGAGCGTAAGAGTTTCACTAAACCTGGAGCCTGGCGTTCTCACTAGTAGTATAGTAGTATAGTCCGACTGCGCATGCGCACGAAGATGCCGGTCCACCAGACAAGTCTGGACAGGTGGCATCCCGCTGTTCTCATTGATCATTGGCATTGGCGCTATCAAGCAAATGCATTCGTGCTCACAACCTCTGTTGATTATTGTTCTAAAATATAGTACTTATAAAGATACCAACAACACATGATATATCAATAAAAATAAAGCATCGCGCTGATAGGCCGCGAAAGAAGCGTACAACGCCACGATTGACGCCGCACGTCCGAATGCTTCAACGCTTCAATGCTTCAGGTCCGTTCATCTTCCACTATTTTTGGCACATGGAGCGTTGAAGAGCTCTGACGCCCGTAAATGTCAAGCGTCAAACACGCTTCAAAGCTTTAAGTACGGGTGCCAAACGCTTCACCGCATCGACACCGGGCGTGAAAAACATTCAACACGTGTTGGAATCATGGTGGGTGGTGGGTGTCAGGTGGGCAGGTTCCTGTTGCTTCAATACATTTTGCTGAGAAGTACCAAGAACTTGATAATGTGATGTCTTGCACTGTAATATCACTTGTCTTTATTGCACCATGTAAGCGTCCTGTTTATGTCATGTGTGCTGTCCTCAGTGTTTTATAGGGTGGATGGAGGGTGTCTGGTTCCATGTTGCTTCAAAGATTTCTTCTTTGAAGCCACAGGAACGCAACTTGGCAGGGTGGTACTTAGTTGGCTCGTCGCGATATGACTGAAATAATGTTGGAAGCGACACTAAATCCTATTCACTCATTCACCCAATGCATTAACTTCACACACGCATACACACACACACAAACAAACACACACACACGCGTGTTGATTTCACATAGCCGCGTTAAAACGTGTAATAAATGCATGATTAGCTCGATGTTATTGACACAAGTTATGAAATTTGAGGTCTTTAAGACGACAGGGCTTGTGCGCGTGATCTTTAAGATGTTGTAACGCGTAGTCGTCTCAGACACAGGGATGGTCTTCATAAAACCTATACAATAATAGATTCCAAGGTCCGGCTTCTGAGATTTCTCGAAGTCTTGACAGCCTCTTTAAATGAGACAGGATACAACGAAAACGAAGTTCATGTCTGTTGAATATTAAGCCGATTTATTGTAAATTCATTCCACCTAACTTAGGAATGATCGGCAACATTTGGCAGGCAGACTAGCACAACTTCATCAACATCAGACCATTCTGTAAACGGTCATGTTCGGAACTGGAGATAGCAATATCTATTATCGGAGACATGAGCCTCTGTGAGACCTGATGGTTCAGCCATCAGGGAGACCTGGTGTTACTAGCCTTCAGGAAGACCTGGTGTTATTAGCCTGACTGTATGTGCCGTTCATTCCGTTATAGACAATGCTAGACGTTACAATGTCAATTTAAACCGACATAAATGTCCTTACAAATTCGGTACAATTATGACCAGCAAATCACAAAACTGTCGCATTACATAAATTCAGTCGTCAAAACCAAGGTTTCCAAGGTTAATTCATTACCCTTACATAAGCAGTTTCTATGTTATCCTGTAAATTTGAACTTACATAACTGATTCTCACAAATAGTTGTGTTTGCAATAACCGACCTAAAGGGTCATGGAATAGTATTTCGGAAATAGTTTTGTCAAAACACACCACAATATCAAGGTTGCATGCACACAGATTTATATAAGATTGGAAAATGAAAAGTCGAAATTTATGCATTTATATGGTGGTCAAGAATCGACATCTTACATATCTTTTATGCATTTATATGGTGCCCAGAATCGACATTTCACATATCATCCCAACAATGAAAGATGAAAGACACGAACGAAGAACGTTCATTCATCTCAAAGTATGAACACAAAATGCATAAGGCAGGAAGAATAATAGCAAAACGTGAAAGAATAGTCCATTATGAATAGCCAAGGTCGTTATCAGAAATATCGGTGGAAGACCGGAAACAATTTATTCAATTACCGTAGTCCATATTCATTGCGTAAGGTCATAAGGCCATATTTACTATCATTTCTCAGTGAAAGTATTCTAGGTATGTGAGACACGTGCCAGTCACTAACAAGTGTGGACATGTCAAAACAATGTGCTCAAAACACAACATCAAAACAATTGCTGGAAAATTCATACATTAGCTTCAAATCCAAAATATCTGTATCAAAATGTCAAAACTCCAACCTACATGCAAGATAATGTCAATCAGAACAAACAGAAGCAAATTATTTCGAAACAGAATTAATATACCAGTTCAGTGCAAGAAAAATCATACCAATTCAGTGCAGGAGAAATCATTATGAAAGCTAGAAGCTTATGGTTGACATGAACACAATATGTATTACACTTAACTAAGTTGTCAATACGTGTTAATTGAAACCAATTTGTCATCCAACATCTTAGACTTATATCTGAGGATCCAAACAGCAATACAAAAAACAAATAACCAAATATCCAGGCTTCTACGGCCTAATCAGGAATTGTGGGGCACATCAGCCAACACCCACCAGCCTTTCACAGCCTATACCAAGCATTCATATGCTGCAAACACTAGTACGTACATGTACTCAGTGTATACGCGATAATCTTAGTTTCATTTAGCTCAAATTGCGTTAAGTGTTTTAGCTTACCAGCTACACTATTATGGCCATTAATCACGATAAATGTCCTAATAAAAAAATCTTTGTGGAACCACGCCACAATATTATCGTACAAACTTCAAAGGCTAGATTTATCAATCTGCAAATCACTAAATTTATCAGCCACAAAGGAATTCATGCAATCTACCAGTTTCACCATTATCAACTTCACTGGGCATGCAGCACTATCAATAATTAACAAAGCATGCACAATATACAAGAGATGTCAACAGTTCATATAGGGCATGATTATGGCACATATAACATGATCGTTCAAGGGAGAAAGAGAAAGTTAAGGTTAAACCTCGCGTTCAATACATGCTACCAACCTGTCTGAGGATTCAGTCCAGAATGTTCCAAGAAAGTTACAAGAATACAATGTCTTAGAGTTCGCTGGGATATGACCCATTTCTGTAAATTACACACTGTTCATCTCACGCACTATTGTCAATGAGTGGGAACTTCACAACGCCAGGCAGAAAGTTCAGGAAAGTCCAGGCAGAAAATATACCACAGCACAGTTATGTTTTCAATCACTATGGCCATTTACAAGGCTCTGTTAAGTAGAACGAATCAAACTGTACCTGTATATACTGTTTCCACGGAATGGACTCGTTCCAGAGGTTTCTGGCACACGCTGTCACGTCACCAAGGAAGAGGAGAAACATGTCGCTGTTATAGGATGGAACGGTGTTTGGGTCGAAATTTTATCACTGAGATGGACATCACTCACGGCAGTTGTGGACATCGGTTTGGAATTCCTTCCAGTCAAAATTACAAGGCAGTTCAAGGAGGCGTTGAACAAGGTCGTACATTTCACAATGGGCAATAAACAAGGGCACCAAATGTTTTCGTCAGTCACCGTCCCCGTCCGGGTGACTTAATTACCGTCTGCTATACCTCAGCAGATGCAAAAAGGAAGGAAGGTCCTTTACCTGTTCTCTTTGTAATTGACGATTGTCCTTGGCCTGAATATCAGTCCGCAGAATGTCCACAAGTTTCGTGATGCCTTGAGCAATGGTCTGGAGCTCCTGCAGTTTTTCTGGCTCAGCCATTTTGTCCAAAAAATTGTACTCTCAGTGTCCTTGGTCGATCGTCTAAATCTGTTGTCTCACGATCTTGTAGTTGTATCCAAAAGATAATTGTCTTTATCCGAAAGCAACGCTCGCCATTATGAAATTTGCAGTCTTTATCCTGGCAACGAAGCCATTATGAAATTTGAGCTCTTTAAGACGACAGGGCTTGGGCGCGTGATCGTTAAGATGTTGTAACGCGTAGTCGTCTCAGACACATAACACCTATACAATAATAGATTCCAAGGTCCGGCTTCTGAGATTTCTCGAAGTCTTGACAACCTCTTTAAATGAGATAGGACACAACGAAAACGAAGTTCAATGTCTGTTGAATATTAAGCCGATTTATTGTAAATTCATTCCTCCTAACTTAGGAATGACCGGCATCATTTGGCAGGCAGACTAGCACAACTTCATCAACATCAGACCATTCTGTAAACGGTCATTTTCGGAACTGGAGATAGCAATATCTATTATCGGAGACATGAGCCTCTGTGAGACCTGATGGTTTAGCCATCAGGGAGACCTGGTGTTATTAGCCTGACTGTATGTGCAGTTCATTCCGTTAGCCAGGTCATGGAATAGTATTTCGGGAATAGTTTTGTCAAAACACATCACAATATCAAGGTTGCATGCACACAGACTTATATAAAATTGGTAAATGAAAAGTCGAAATTTATGCATTTATATGGTGGTCAAGAATCGACATCTTACATATCTTTTATGCATTTATATGGTGGCCCAGATTCGACATTTCACATATCATCCCAACAATGAAAGATGAAAGACACGAACGAAGAACGTTCATTCATCCCAAAGTGTGAACACAAAATGCATAAGGCAGGAAGAATAATAGCAAAACGTGAAAGAATAGTCCATTATGAATAGCCAAGGTCGTTATCAGAAATATCGGTCGAAGACCGGAAACAATTTATTCAATTACCGTAGTCCATATTCATTGCGTACGGTCATAAGGCCATATTTACTATCATTTCTCAGTGAAAGTATTCTAGGTATGTGAGACACGTGCCAGTCACTAACAAGTGTGGACATGTCAAAACAATGTGCTCAAAACACAACATCAAAACAATTGCTGGAAAATTCATACATTAGCTTCAAACCCAAAATATCTGTATCAAAATGTCAAAACTCCAACCTACATGCAAGATAATGTCAATCAGAACAAACAGAAGCAAATTATTTCGAAACAGAATTAATATACCAGTTCAGTGCAAGAAAAATCATACCAATTCAGTGCAAGAGAAATCATTATGAAAGCTAGAAGCTTATGATTGACATGGACACAATATGTATTACACTTAACGAAGTCGTCAATACGTGTTAATTGAAACCAATTTGTCATCCAACATTTTAGACTTATATCTGAGGATCCAAACAACAATACAAAAAACAAATAACCAAATATCCAGGCTTCTATGGCCTAATCAGGAATTGTGGGGGCACATCAGCCAACACCCACCAGGCTTTCACAGCCTATACCAAGCATTCATATGCTACAAACACTAGTACGTACATGTACTCAGTGTATACGCGATAATCTTAGTTTCATTTAGCTCAAATTGCGTTAAGTGTTTAGCTCACCAGCTACACTAGCTATTATGGAAACTGATCGCGATAAATATCCTAATAAAAAAAAAATCATTGTGGATCCACATTACAAGATTCTCGTACAAACTTCAAAGACTAGATTTATCAATCTGCAAATCACTAAATTTATCAGTCACAAAGGTTCATTCAATCTATCAGTTTTATCATTGATTTATCAACTTCACTGGGCATGCAGCATTATCAACAATCAACAAAACATGCACAATATACGAGAGATGTCAACAATTCATATAAGGCATTATTATGGCACATATAACATGATCGTTCAAGGGAGAGAGAGAAAGTTAAAGTTAAACCTCGCATTCAATACATGCTACCAACCTGTCTGAGGGTTCAGTCCAGAATGTTCCAAGAAAGTTACAAGAATACAATGTCTTAGAGTTCGTTAGGCATGATCCAGTTCTGTAAAGTACACACTGTTCATCACACGCACTATTGTCAATCAGTGGGAACTTCACAACGTCAGACAGAAAGTCCAGGGAAGTCCAGGCAGAGAATATATAACAACACAGTTATGTTTTCAATCAGTATGGCCATTTACAAGGCTCTGTTAAGTAGAACGAATCAAACTGTACCTGTATATACTCTCTCCACGGAATGGACTCGTTCCAGAGGTTTCTGGCACACGCTATCACGTCACCAAGGAAGAGGAGAAACATGTCGTTGTTATAGGAAGGAACAGTGTCTGGGTTGATCTGAGATGATGGACATCACTCACGGCAGTTGTGGACAGCAGTTTGGAATTCTTTCCAGTCAGAATTACAAGGCAGTTCAAGGAGGCGTTGAACAAGGTCGTACATTTCACAATGATCAAAAAACAAGGGCACCAAATGTTTTCATCAGTCACCGTCCCCGTCTGCTATACTTCAGCAAGTGTAAAAAGAAAGGAAGGTCCTTTACCTGTTCTCTTTACAATTAACAATTGTCTTTGGCCTGAATATCAGTTCGCAGAATGCCCACAAGTTTCGTGATGCCTTGACCAATGGTCTGGAGCTCCTGCAGTTTTTCAGGCTCAGCCATTTTGTCCAAAAATTAGTACTCTCAGTGTCCTCGGTCGATCGTCTAAATCTGTTGTCTCATGATCTTGTAGTTGTATCCAAAAGACAATTGTCTTTATCCGAAAGCAACGCTCGTCATTATGAAAGCTGCAGTCGTTATCCATCCTGCCAAGCTCGCCATTATGAGATTTGAGGTCTTTAAGACGCTTGTGCGCGTGATCTTTAAGATGTTGTAACGCGTAGTCGTCTCAGACACAGGGATGGTCTTCATAAAACCTATACAATAATAGATTCCAAGGTCCGGCTTCTGAGATTTCTCGAAGTCTTGACAGCCTCTTTAAATGAGACAGGATACAACGAAAACGAAGTTCATGTCTGTTGAATATTAAGCCGATTTATTGTAAATTCATTCCACCTAAATTAGGAATGATCGGCAACATTTGGCAGGCAGACTAGCACAACTTCATCAACATCAGACCATTCTGTAAACGGTCATTTTCGGAACTGGAGATAGCAATATCTATTATCGGAGACATGAGCCTCTGTGAGACCTGATGGTTTAGCCATCAGGGAGACCTGGTGTTACTAGCCTTCAGGGAGACCTGGTGTTATTAGCCTGACTGTATGTGCCGTTCATTCCGTTATAGACAATGCTAGACGTTACAATGTCAATTTAACCCGACATAAATGTCCTTACAAATTCGGTACAATTGTGACCAGCAAATCTGTCGCATTACATAAATTCAGTCGTCAAAAACCAAGGTTTCCAAGGTTAACTCATTACCCTTACATAAGCAGTTTCTATGCTATCCTGTAAATTTGAACTTACATAACTGATTCTCACAAATAGTTGTGTTTGCAATAACCGACCTAAAGGGTCATGGAATAGTATTTCGGGAATAGTTTTGTCAAAACACATCACAATATCAAGGTTGCATGCACACAGACTTATATAAAATTGGTAAATGAAAAGTCGAAATTTATGCATTTATATGGTGGTCAAGAATCGACATCTTACATATCTTTTATGCATTTATATGGTGGCCCAGAATCGACATTTCAGAAAGTGTTATAGAATTGTCCATTTCTGGACTGAACAAATTTCCGCGAGTTTATAGATCGATCATGGAAGTTGACCACTTGCTGCATTTGGTGTCTTTTAGCCATTGAGAATACAAGCGTCTAGTCCGTCATTCATAATTCAGCCGTCGTCCATTAAAGAATATCCGCGTCCATAATCCAAAGACCTATTCCATATCCATATAACAGTATTAGCACCAAATTCAAAAAAGACAAGCATAGTATACATAAACATAGGCTAGTTTCCTGCAAGAGAGAAGCGGTCAACAGTTTTCAATGATGCCGACAAGACATCATGATGTTCCAAAAATATAAAATCCGTATCGCTGATCAGTATTCTTAATCCATAATTATCTAGAGAATCTAGAGAATGGTTTATCTCAGTCACGCTTTGATTGTGACTGTTCATATGAGCACCATGAGGATCTTGAAGTACATGGGTTCATACGGCCCCTAGCCCCGGGTTAAGCGAAATTAGACACAAGTTACGAAACGTAACGCCATAGATCTTGCACTCTACGTTCGCATTTTGCTATCAGCATGCGACATGTATCGCCAAATTTGAGAAACTTTCAGTGGAGGCGCTTGGAGGAATAGCCGTTTTATAAGTTTCTGCAACAATGTTTTGTGACGTTGATTGAAATCGTCACAATTAACACAGTATCTAGCAAATGCTACTAGGCGAGATATGTATACGCCATATGTAGGTCCCACTGGAATATTACTGTCCAGAAAGGGATAGTTTACGATGCCGAAATCGTAATCATCTCTTTTGTCATGAAGGCGACGAGAGAGAATGCCCGCTTCATTTTTGTAGAGATATAGATCTAAATATGATGTGCCTGTAGGGCTATCTGTAGTTTCCTTCAAATCCAGTGAAGGTGGATATATATCCTTCAATGCACTATTGACAATTTCCTGTCATATCCATTCTTTTCTTTAACAGATCATGCTTGCCCTCGTACCTCATGACCCAATGTCTCCATAGGGGACCAACCTGCTCCATCAACCGTGGATAATGCAGTTTTGGTGTTATGGTCAAGTCTGGAAAGAGGCGCTTGTACTCCCGTGAGAATGAGCAGATTTCCGTCTTCAAATATGGCAGTACCTTCTTCCTGATCATTGGTGACAGTATAATGTCTACAATTACAACACATATAAGGGAAGTGGGAAGAGTTGCCGACATACTGACTGCGTCACATGACTTCACAGAATAGTCTTCTGGTAAACCTATTCTAAAGCACATACCAAGAATCTAACGATTCGTGACATGTGTTGTATCTCAGGTACGCTTTTATTGTACCTGTTCATGTGGCAACTTGGATGATATGACCACACGGCCCCTAGCACCGGCATAAGCGATATTAGATACAAATCTAGAGAGCTATGATGGAAATGCTCTTACAACTCGTATGCTGGTAATTGGTGAGCTGTTTCGCTGTGACAACTCGTACATTGGAGATTGGTGAGCTGTATCGTCGTCAGATGTAAATGACGGCAATTAACACAAAAGACTAGTCCGAAGGCCCGATGTCGACCCAGCATCAACTTCCCACAAATGCCAACATATATCAAAGACCAAAAGGTCTGTACAGGAGGCGGGCCTCGGGGACGATACCAATCAAATCGGGGACAATACCAATCAAACATAGGAGGAGAGGCCAATGGCCGTAGTTCGCAGGAACAAGATATCCTACACAGCCAGGAAAATACATTCTCAAAACGCAAATGTTAGATTTTACATCTAGAGTATTGAAGGAGGGAAAGCATTTAGAAAGTGTTGTATTCACCACTGTTAAGTGCTAAATGCAACACTTAAGCTGTTGCATCCAACACTTAAAAAAAGTGGCGAAACAACACTTTCTAAATGTTTTCCCGCCTCCAATACTCTAGATGTTAAATCTAACATTTGCGTTTTAAGAGTGTAGTGTTGGCCCAACACCCTTTTTTGATGTTGAGAACTGATCAGCACCATAAAGTGGTGTTGAAAAATGGTGTTGACCAATTTGGACACTAAAAAATGGTGTTGAGGCCAGTCCACCACCAAATAATGGTGTTGGTCAACACCAATCAATGGTGTTGAAAACGGTTCAACACCATATTTTGGTGTTCACTGACAAGTGCTAATGCTGGCTCATCACCAATTAATGGTGTTGGCCAACACCAATAAAGGGTGCTGGAGATATATGGTGTCGGGTTTTTTATCTCTTTATTTATATGTTATTTTATTATTTAATCTCACATTATTATAAATGTGTGACTATATTCAGTCATATTATATACCGGTATGTACAGATGGGTTCCTCCCATGTTTCTTAACATTGATTCATTGTATTGATTGTTTCTGATTTCTCAATGCTCTAAGATGAGAGAACGAGAATAAACATTCATTCATTCGATGGCTTGATAAATGACTTCCATAGAGTCATGTAGACGGGCGAGGTCGATCAGGCGGAAATTGTAGAGATCTCGAAAAGGGAGGTGGCGATGAAAGCACGGTCGCTGAATACGTCCAGGATTGTCCGCTAGCGTGAGGTGGTCTGACTGGTTCTCAGATGTCAGGGACTCCTCAACATGTGAAGAGGGTAGCCTTCCGACGGGCTCCCGCAAAAGTGACACCGAGTGTTCTCCAAGGATGAACCGTTGATGGCGTCTCATATGGAACGGGGTTTTATAGAATCGTCCACAAACTTCACATAGATGCGTGGGTGGTCCCTGACCTGCACGCTCATGGTGGCGTAAACTTCCCAGGCACTGAAACGGCCCCCGCCGACCGTGCCGAAAAGTGGGGTTGGCCAAATATACTCCCCCCCCCTTGTGATTTAGCGGGGTAGGCGATTATCTTTGGCCACCCCCACTCTTCGGCACTCCTAACTGACCATGTCCCGACATAAAAATTACAGATAGAATGCCAGGATGTGTAGTGGTGTGTTTTAGGCCTGTTTTGTTTGTGTTAAACCGCTCAAATGTAGTCAGGCATATTCTTCAATATCGATACGTGTTTATGCGAAACAAATGTGAATATAGAACCATAAATCTATATACATTGTGTTCAGATTATTTCCGGGAAAACGCGTAAAACGCATCTCCGGCAACCTGAAACCCCGGAGCTTCCGGGGCCTAGGCGGCCTGTGGACCCTCGTCTGTCAGGCTGTGAGGATCGCTTATTTTATCTTTGTGTAAATGAATCGGTATTATATTGGTTCCAATGTTCCATGATGTAAAGGTCATCGTTTTTTATGTGTTTTTTTTATGTGTAAAATATAACTAGAAAATCAAATGGATTCAGGCATGAAGTATGATATTTTTTCAATATCGATGCGTGCTTATAAATGCGAAACAAACGTGAAAATAGAACCCCCCTGTGAATTTTTGGTGGATCCGCCCTTGGGACCCCCCACTTTCAATTACGTTCCGACGCCACTGGACTTCGACTTTTGAAGCGGTGTTCACATGCCGCGCATTCATCCTTGGCCGCTGACCCATGGCGTACCCGTTGATAGAGCAGTAAAACATCCAACCGATTATTACTCTCACAGATCGTACAGACATACTGAACGGTAGCGTCGTGGCTGGCAGACTCATGGCGCCGTAAAGAATCCAGGCGTTTAAACTTTTCTCGACAACTGTTGTCATAAGGATAGAGAAGATAGAATCAAACACATACTCGACGGAACTCGTTTAGACATATTTGAATTGGTTCGAACCAGTTTTCTGGTTCATTATGAGAGCCGGTTTCGTAACGAGGCAATGCCACACACACACACACACACACACACACCGAATGTGCGCGCACACCAACACCTATGCAGTTCAACACGTTCCGTGGTGTAATGGTTAGCACCAAGTTCAAATCTCGGTAGAACCTAATGTTTTCTTTTTCACTTCTAACATTTGTTTTCGTTATTTTTCATCGATGCATCTATTTGAACGTCTCATTGAAGATTGGAAATGTGTATTTCGTTCTGTTTTACAGATTTTTTTCACATTTAACAAATACCTCCACAAATTCGACAATTTCGGCGTGTTCCTATATTTCCCATAAAATATCTTTTATCGATCACAAGCCTATAGTATTCATTGGACCCTTCTACGGAGGGCCAATGTCTGGTTGATGCAGCAGATTTTGAAATTGAAAACGAGGCCGCGCTATGTCATCGGTCAAATGAGACAGTCACGTGGTTGTGTATGAAGATTGGGGTGGCTTCTATAAATAGTGATCCAATAAGAATGCTCGTCTTAGTTTAAAATGGCGGGGTCGCATGACCAATCACTGAAGGGGAGACAGCTGGAACAGTACGTAGACACTGTTAATATCTTGATTTAACAGAGAGTCATACAGTCTAATCGATCAATGCTGGATCCATAAGCCTATTTCCAAAATTAAATATCGTAATCGAACATCTTTCTTTCTCAAGATGGAAGCTATAGCTAATTTCTGGCGATCCAGTAAAACTGAACATTGAACCTGTCAAATATAGTCCGCATCAGCTTTTCCTCCATTTTTCGTGGAAAATGCGCAGGTGTGCGCAGTTCGAGTAGCCAAGTGTGTCGGCTGCAAAAGAACTAGATAATACAGGTATGAAAGCATACTAAAATGGGGTAATATTTGAACTGGGCCCTTTATATGCCACAGCGTATGCCGGAGTATGACGTAGGGCATAGCTGTGGCCTCGGCGACAATGACCATTGATGTGTCGTTCTCATTTATGATCTAATCATCGGCGACTTTAACTTCCGTAGCCTTCGTCTCATCGAACATTTTCGTCAGCCTTGATTTGGACGTTAGATATTTATTGTTTTCAAAAAAGAGTCCAATATCATAATTAAAAAACTCCGACCGTTTTGCACGCTGTGATACCGCCAACAGTTAGAAAAGGAGTTTCGGACCACCTATCACAAAGGCCAATACGGTTTAACCAGAAGACAATGGACCTAACTTAGACCTTGGAATACGTCGCAGCTTAAATTTATGAGAAAAAAAGGACACTAATATATTTCTTAATGAGGACGCTCCAATATCTTAGAAAATGCCTGTTGGGAAGAATTTACAAGCACATAATTCTCGAAGATTTGGTTCTATTATGTTAACACAGAGTCAGCTGAGATGAACACAGGACATGCTCCGCTTGATGACGTTCGTCTCGTACATCCCGACCAATAGCTAATTATTGAGACTGTACATAAAAGTGAACGGATAAATTATTGGAATACTATAGCACGGTTCACAACTATATCACAATTGAAGATAAGATGTGCTTTGTTTCTCAAGGCGTATCATATTCAAAAATAAATTGGTATCGGTTTTCTATCGATTCCCATGGCAATCCTTTAGAAATGGTGAAGTGAATGTCCATTAACTGGTTAATGTCTCCGAAGAAATGATACAAACTCCTTTGTGATGAGAATACTTTGATAAGGACATAGCAGCGATCGGAAAATTATTATTTTCAATAACAAGATACTCGAACTGAGGGGAAATGGGACAACAGCGATAGAAAACACAAACAACCTCTCATCGATTGAAACGATTGTCATATGTTTCTGCTTCAGAATACCATGATTAGTGCAGAGAAAACAAAGGATAACGAATATCCCTCACCATATATATAGCCGTACAGAAATATTCCACACGATATTAATGAACATGAGAGTGTGACTAACGTCACAGGACCTACGAAGGGGAGTTTGATATGATTTTAGTGTGCCTTGACCGAAGACTGACCATTGGCTGCATGCGTCATAGGGCGCCGCCTGCACGCTTAAAGCTAAAGTGTTGAAACTTACTCGTAAAGTGTTGAAATAACCCTTTAAGTGTGCCCACAGGGACTGCTCATTAAGTGTTGTCCCTGTGAAAACACTTAACCCTACCTGGCCTGGGGGGGGGGGCGGAAAGTGCTCCCCTGGTAAACTTTTCTCTGCTGCTCCGAAACGACAAAACCGAGGAGGCTGAAACTTGGTGACTTTTAAGCTTATCTTATTGGGGTCATTTTGATCCTATTTTCATGTACCCCCGGGCAGAGGATCATGGGTAAATTCAAAATGGCGTCCATGTGGTATCCGCTAAAGTCGTGTTTTTTCAATCTTTTCGCCCCATTTCTTCACATTTTCCTTGCCTAAAAGGCATTGAAAGTATTTTATTTATGCGAAACTAATTATTCTATATTTTAGAGAAAAATCGGAAAAATGAAAATTTCGAAAAATCGACCCCAAAAAGGCCAAAAATGGCTTCCGAGAAGATGACATCACTGTGACGTCATCATGGCGGCCATCTTGGATTTTTTTACATTTCCCGGTAGAGCTTGAACCCAATATACTGTGTGGTAAGTTCCAGCGCTCTAGCCTTAGTGGTAGAGAAAATATATATGGGGGCACTTTCCGCCTCCCCCAACCCAGGCTGCGATACACCCCAAATCGCCCAGGCCACGATTTCATTTCAGTGTATTTTGGGGGTGACTTAGGACAGTGTCGTGAGACATGGGACAAGGAGTTGGGAGATATGGGACAACCGATGTAAAGACTTGAATGCAATAAAACTAACTTTTTCATTTGAAAACAATAATGGCTTAACATGGAAATGTGAACTTGCTAAAAAATTATCACTTTGCCGACAGAAAGTAATACCATATTGTAACAGACCTGTGCCAAGCGCTGTTACGTGATAATATACCATGTAAGAATAATAATGGATCTTCAATAAACCAGTGTTGAACTGATTTACCACGTGTTCTTTAATTATTGTGTTTTTACTTCTTCCTGTACTATTCCAATATGTCAGGAATATTGCGGTAACAGGGTACTAGTTGTCTTGACAATGGTAATCCAAACCCATCCACTATTTGTCCAACTACAATATATTATAATCACAGAAGCAAACCAACAGTAGGTAATCCTAATTCCAGTAGAATCCAGATTAGCAAAGCAGTAACGAACACAGGTAAATTAATCCCAACACGTAAGTTTATTCTCCATAGAATAACATGGTCGTATCGCACATGGGGTGAGCCGAACATTCATACCCACATAACAATATATGATATCTGCTTTCAATACTCCTCCAACCAGGGTACTACTGTGCAGGGATAAGCAAACCTGAGATCCAGAACACAACTAGTCCGCCTTGTCCCTGCTCAGTATTTATAGACTTCGCCCAAGGTGTCACGTGATACTATCTAGCCAACGAAAACACATACGCTTCGAGAAGCTGGAATTCGGCACTATTTTCATGCTTGAAAATCTCAGATATTTAATAAACTGGACAGTATTCAGTTGTGCTCGACTTGTTGTAGCGAGAAATATATAATAATTACTGAAAATAGTGAAGAGCACAACAACTTGACCAGGCACAGAAATGACCTATCTGAACAACATGGCGAACTTGTGACACGCTTGGGTTCAACTTTCAATGATAAAATACACATATTAGTCACAGAATCAGGTTGTGCTCTAAGTGTGCTTCGGAATTATTTTGATCATAACTTTTGGTTATATATACAAAATGGGCCAAACAGGTAAATTAATGATAGAGCACAATACCAAACTCCAACATCCTTATGCCCCAGTATGGCGAAATTGGGCGATTGTTCTTGACACCACTTCAGTTAGAAATATTTATATTTTACTGCTGAGTCTAATCCCAAACATAATTTTCCCGATAACTAGAATATATACAGAAATGAATCGCGAAAGAACATGACTCACGGTGAAGTATTGGCGAAGTTATGTAATTAAATGCAGAGGCAGGTAGGCAATGTTTCTAGCCGACGCAATCGGCGCAGCAACACAAAACATCCGCCATATAGTCCGTACTCTAATTTATAATTTCTAGCTTCACCGCTTCTGTTAGGGTGAAAAGTAGCATCAGTTCGTCTCAAAACCAGATAATATTTCAATAAGAACAGTTTAACGTCATAAACATGATGAGAAAGTCAAAATAGCTCTTCCAGTTTTCATCACAACCAAAATACTTTTTACAACCTATAGTAATGGTGGCTTCGGGAGACGTGAGGCGGGAGCACAAAACATTGGCAACATTGCCAGGTAATTTCGCTAGATCTAGATCATGGAATATTTGTTACTAGAGTCATTATGGACAAGGTAAGTTTCTTCTTGATATAATAATGCCACAGTTCATGTCCAAGCTGTATGGAAATGTGAACGACCACTCTATCGATAAAAAAAGGGGGGGGGGAATAAGTCCGACATGTAAACAAATGAGTTGGCTAAAATAGCCCACGGATATTACACCTTCCCCACCTAAGTCCGAGAGTGCTCCTGCATTCTCAGCACAGGGGAAACACAACAGGTAAATCCATTGTATGAAAACAGCAGGTAAGTAATCCATCACATGGTAAATCCAATTTTCAGAAACAGCAGGTAAGTAATCCATCCCATGGCAAATCCAATTTTAAGAAACAGCAGGTCATTATAACACAGAAATATGGTAGAATCCCTAAGAATCTAACCGCAGCATCATGGAAAGGAACCTTCCGTTCGGTACACTTGGCTTTTGCACTCCTCGGACAAGGCGGACAATAGCTTTATAAATGTATAGTCTGGCCTTCCTCAATACCGTGGCATCCTCTTTCAGTACTGGTTTCTCCGTGACCATTCCCGGAAGTGCAAACATATTGTACTTATCCTGTAGCTCATTGGGCTCCAGAGGCTGATCTTTAGGGTCAACAGATTCCAACGCCTCTGCCAGGTACATCCATACATTTTTCCGCCGTGCCATTGACGTTGACCTCCAGCCTTTGGGTGACCATTTCCTGAGCTCCAGCAATTATCGTAATGGCTTAGTCAGCATCCCACTCCCTTCGGGCTGGGAGAAACAAGAGCATACATCCAGTTGTCAGCAAAGAATGGGCACGCCTCTTCATGCTATTACTGCGGTGGTTTTGCGTGGCGGTTGTTGAAGGAGACGGGTCTGCTCTCTTCGGAGTTGTGAAGGAGATGCCAGGCGTTGGGATGGTTGATGGAGAAGCAACCTCAAGGATGGATGTCTTTGGTCTGTCAGGATGTAGGAGTGTCGGTGGTCTGATAGGCGGAGAAAAGAAGGACTGGTTGACAGAACTGTTTCTTGGCTGAACCATTGAGGTAAGTGGCAGAACTGATGGGGATCTGATTGATGGATAGCAGGCTGTGACCGCATCGACTAGCCGACGCAATCGGCGCAGCAACACAAAACATCCGCCATATAGTTCGTACTCTAATTTATAATTTCTAGCTTCACCGCTTCTCTTAGGGTGAAAAGTAGCATCAATTCGTCTCAAAACCAGATAATATTTCAATAAGAACAGTTTAACGTCATAAACATGATGAGAAAGTCAAAATAACTCTTCCAGTTTTCATCACAACCAAAACACTTTTTACAACCTATAGTAATGGTGGCTTCGGGAGACGTGAGGCGGGAGCACAAAACATTGGCAACATTGCCAGGTAATTTCGCTAGATCTAGATCATGGAATATTTGTTACTAGAGTCATTATGGACAAGGTAAGTTTCTTCTTGATATAATAATGCCACAGTTCATGTCCAAGCTGTATGGAAATGTGAACGACCACTCTATCGATAAAAAAAGGGGGGGGGGGAATAAGTCCGACATGTAAACAAATGAGTTGGCTACAATAGCCCACGGATATTACACCTTCCCCACCTAAGTCCGAGAGTGCTCCTGCATTCTCAGCACAGGGGAAACACAACAGGTAAATCCATTGTATGAAAACAGCAGGTAAGTAATCCATCACATGGTAAATCCAATTTTCAGAAACAGCAGGTAAGTAATCCATCCCATGGCAAATCCAATTTTAAGAAACAGCAGGTCATTATAACACAGAAATATGGTAGAATCCCTAAGAATCTAACCGCAGCATCATGGAAAGGTACCTTCCGTTCGGTACACTTGGCTTTTGCACTCCTCGGGCAAGGCGGACAATAGCTTTATAAATGTATAGTCTGGCCTTCCTCAATACCGTGGCATCCTCTTTCAGTACTGGTTTCTCCGTGACCATCCCCGGAAGTGCAAACATATTGTACTTATCCTGTAGCTCATTGGGCTCCAGAGGCTGATCTTTAGGGTCAACAGATTCCAACGCCTCTGCCAGGTACATCCATACATTTTTCCGCCGTGCCATTGACGTTGACCTCCAGCCTTTGGGTGACCATTTCCTGAGCTCCAGCAACTATCGTAATGGCTTAGTCAGCATCCCACTCCCTTCGGGCTGGGAGAAACAAGAGCATACATCCAGTTGTCAGCAAAGAATGGGCACGCCTCTTCATACTATTACTGCGGTGGTTTTGCGTGGCGGTTGTTGAAGGAGACGGGTCTACTCTCTTCGGAGTTGTGAAGGAGATGCCAGGCGTTGGGATGGCTGATGGAGAAGCAACCTCAAGGATGGATGTCTTTGGTCTGTCAGGATGTAGGAATGTCGGTGGTCTGATAGGCGGAGAAAAGAAGGACTGGTTGACAGAACTGTTTCTTGGCTGAACCATTGAGGTAAGTGGCAGAACTGATGGGGATCTGATTGATGGATAGCAGGCTGTGACCGCATCGACTAGTGGAAGAGTCGATGCGGTGGAATACAGGGTGGGCAGTGACGCTGGTGTGATGGGTAGCCATTGAAGAGCAGGGGTCGATGGGGGAGTCGGCAGTGTGGCGGATGAAGCTGTTTGAGTGGGAGCTATTGTAGGAGGAAATATGGCTGGTGGAAGAACGGGATGGCTGACAGGTGTGGTGGCTAATATAGTCTGGTGGTTGATTATGGGAGGTGGTAGATCTGGAGTAGTGGTGGACGGTGCAGCAGATGAGCAGACATGTCTTATGTCTGCAAGAGTGGAAGGAGGAGCGTGAACCTCTGGGGCAGGACTGGCCGAGGTGTTATCCGGTTCTGCAACTGGGCAGATCTGGTCGAACTCGAAGGGGTCATGTATCTGTACCTCATCTGTGGTAAGATGTGTGGGGGTTACTTCCTCGGTCAAAGGGTGGAATAATGAGTGAACCTGATTGAATGAGATTTGGGATGAGGTGGCGACCCCGACCCATCGATGTATAGTATCAATATGTTTGGTTGCGATCCCCAGACATGAACTAATAGCAGTACGCAAAGTTTCTTGGCCAGTCACGTCACATCCACACCCATCGAGTCCACCAGCACTGGTATTGTCCCTTATCTTTGCCATCTGCCTTGTAATAGATTCTCGTGATCGCGAATCACTGTAAATGGCAAAGCTTAATTCTGCCCCATACCAAACTGTTTGGTCCTCCTTGCCATGTAGTTCCACAGTAATTCCAGTAGGAGTCATTGCTATATAATGGAACTGAAGGGGGCTGCTCACCATCTCTGGATCACAGGAGTCGTATTGCCCTCTCTTGCGCTTGCCTGGTCTCATTCAATGGTGAGCTATACTCCATTCCTCGTAACCATATAAGATCCCAACCTTTCTCCCATTCTGGCAGAGTCCTGAAGGATTTGGGCGCCCTGTCTAGCCACTTCCGAATTGCGTTCCTGGCAACCACGGAACTTGAATCTCCCCACTTTGGTGCTGTCATGACCTTGAGGTAATCTTTTGGGTCAACAGTCAGCCAAATCCATTTGGCTCCGTCCAAAATGCCTTGGGTAGATTTTCCCTCTCGTGTTTCTTCTCAACATGGCCCCTGAGATTTACCTGCCGTCGGAATAATCGTTCTGACTTAACACAGAATGGGCATACGACCTTCAGTTTCTGATGGGTGGAACACATGAGGTGGTTCTTCAGTTCCCGCGTGTTAGCCAGGACCTCCGGACAAAGGTAACAGCTTATCATCTGTGAAGTGAAGAGAAGACATCGGTTAGCTAGTTTGGCCTCAACCCACATCATGTTGGATATCTAAGGTGAGTATATTGTGCAGTTCATCCACTGTTAGGACCCACAACCTGCGCAGTTCAGTCATATGCATGGTATGCTAAGAGACCATATGAAGTTTCCCGAAACCCCAGAATGACCAGTTGGACTTCATTATACCTTGGCTCACTCCATATGGGCCACTATTATGTTGCAGTACCTTATCCAAAGAATCTAGGTTAAAAGGGCTGATCAGTCCCTTCCTAGTCCTGTGATGCTCCATGGAGGCTTCTCCCTAGGCCCATGCCAGCTACCTAAGGTATGTCAACCCGAATCAGGTGTCCATAGTTCCATTGGCCACAAAGCCTTTATTTCAAAACTGAAATCATCATACAGTCAAATAGCATATCTCAAATTGGCCGATACTTGACTGCTTCCGGTTCCTACCTCTTCGACCCACGCCGTTGGTGAGCCATGTGGGTGTGTTCTCGCCCCTATATATCGTGCAGGCGCTTTGCTACTACATATGGCCCTCTCCACTTGGAAGTCAACTTGTGTCAGACTCCAACTTTGCGTATGGGATTGTATAGCCAAAGTGCCTGCCCTGGCTTCAACGGACGTTTCATCGTCTTCAGGTCATAATGTCTTTTATGGTACTCAGCTTTCTGCTTCAGTACCATTCGAGCCAATGTGTGTCCCATCTGCAATGTGTCCTGTAACTGCGCAATGTACGCATCAGCACTAAGAGAACTGTCATACCCAAGCGGCATGCTTGTGTATGCCTGCAATGGCAGAACCACCTCTCTGCCCAAGGTCATCATGTTGGGCGAAGCATTTGTGCTGGCATGAATGGAGGCCCTGTATGCCATCATCATTTGTGGCAGATACTTGTCCCATTCACGTTTATGCCTCTCACAATATATCGTTAACATGGTGGACAGTGTTCTGTTGAACCTCTCTGCCCCGCCATTGGATTGCGGCCTCATACCAGAGGTTAGTGTCTTGTCAATTTGTAAGAGTTCACAAACTGATGCCAAGAGCTTAGATTCAAAGTGTGTGCGCTAGTCGGTATAGATCTGCCATGGCGTCCCAAACCTGCAGATGAACTCTGTGAGGAGTGCATTTGCGACAGTCGGTGCTTCTTGATCTGGGTGTGGTACAGCTTCGGTCCATTTGGTAAAGCAGTCGGTTATTACAAGCACAAACTTGCTGCCTTTGTTAGTCAAAGGTAGTGGACCGAGAATGTCCATTTGTAGTCTCTCCATAGGTTCTCCCATCAAGTATTGTCCAAGTGTCCGTGATGTAGGCATCTTCCTAATTGGGTACTAATTGTGCACCCCTGTTGGCTGACCTGTATCTGTTCTCTTATGAATATGACTATATGCAGGCGCTTTCAAAAACCGATCCATTCAAAGCCCGTTCCTTCTCATTCACCAAACGCTATATAGACGATCTTGTCGCTGTGGATAATCGCTATATAAATGACGCAGTGAAGGATATATATCCACCTTCACTGGATTTGAAGGAAACTACAGATAGCCCTACAGGCACATCATATTTAGATCTATATCTCTATAAAAATGAAGCGGACATTCTCTCTCGTCGACTTTATGACAAAGAGATGATTACAATTTCGACATCGTAAACTATCCCTTTCTGGACAGTAATATTCCAGTGGGACCTGCATATGGCGTATACATATCTCGCTTAGTAGCATTTGCTAGATCCTGTGTTAAATGTGACGACTTTAATCAACGTCACAAAACATTGTTGCAGAAACTTATAAAACAGGGCTATTCCACCAAGCGCCTCCACTCAAAGTTTCTCAAATTTGACGATGCATATCGCATGCTGATAGCAAAATACGAACGTAGCGTGCAAGATCTATGGCGCTACGTTTCGTAACTTGTGTCTAATTCCGCTTAACCCGGGGCTAGGGGCCGTATGAACCCCATGTACTTCAAGAACCTCATGGTACTCATATGAACAGTCACAATCAAAGCGTGACTGAGATACATCATTCTTAGATGACGACTTTACAACGAATATTATGGATTAAGAATACTGATCAGCGATACGGATTTGATATTTTTGGAACATCATGATGTCTTGCCGGCATCATTGAAAACTGTTGACCGCTTCTCTCTTGCAGGAAACAAGCCTATGTTTATGTATACTATGATTGTCTTTTTGAATTAGGTGCTAATACTGTTATATGGAAAATGGAATAGGTCTTTGGATTATGGACGCGGATATTCTCTAATGGACGACGGCTGGATTATGAATGACGGACTAGACGCTTGTAATTGCAACACATTTGTCACATTGTCGACAGTATTTCTGAACATCTCTCTTCATCCCAGGCCAGTAGAAAGACCTTTGGTGGCTAATATAGGCCCGTATTGGCCGAACAATCTAGGTTAAAAGGGATGATCAGTCCCTTCATAGTCCTGTGATGCTCCATGGAGGCTTCTCACTGGCCCCATGCCAGCTACCTAAGGTATGTCAACCCGAATCAGGTGTCCATAGTTCCATTGGCCACAAAGCCTTTATTTCGAAACTGAAATTGTCATACAGTCAAATAGCATATCTCAAGTAGGCCGATATTTAACTGCTTCCGGTTCCTACTTCTTCGACACAGACCGTTTGTGAGCCATGTGGGTGTGTTCTCGCCCCTATACAACATAAGTCTGTCCACATGGTAGACTTTTGCTGGCAGATTCATTGACCTCTTCACAAGATGGTTCACATCGTGCAGGCGCTTTGTTACTACATATGGCCCCCTCCACTCGGAAGTCAAGTTGTGGCAGACTCCAACTTTACGTATGGGATTGTATAGCCAAAGTGCCTGCCCTGGCTTCAACGGACGTTTAATCGCCTTTAGGTCATAATGTCTTTTATGGTACTCAGATTTCTGCTTCAGTACCATTCGAGCCAATGTGTGTGCCATCTGCAATGTGTCCTGTAACTGCGGAATGTACGCATCAGCAGTAAGAGAACTGTCATACCCAAGCGGCATGCTTGTGTATGCCTGCAATGACAGAACCACCTCTCTGCCCAAGGTCATCATGTTGGGCGAAGCATTTGTGGAGGCCCTGTATGCCATCATCATTTGTGGCAGATACTTGTCCCATTCACGTGTTTGCCTCTCACAATATATCGTTAACATGGTGGCCAGTGTTCTGTTGAACCTCTCTGCCCCGCCATTGGATTGCGGCCTCATACCAGAGGTTTGTGTCTTGTCAACTTGTAAGAGTTCACAAACTGATGCCAAGAGCTTAGATTCAAAGTTTGTGCCTTGGTCGGTATAGATCTGCAATGGCGTCCCAAACCTGCAGATGAACTCTGTGAGAAGTGCATTTGCGACAGTCGGTGCTTCTTGGTCTGGGTGTGGTACAGCCTCGGTTCATTTTGTAAAGCAGTCAGTTATTACAAGCACAAACTCGTTGCCTTTGTTAGTCAAAGGTAGTGTCCGTGATGTAGGCATCTTCCTTGCAACACATTTGTCATTTTGCAGACAGTACTTCTGGACATCTGTCTTCATCCCAGGCCAGTAGAAAGACTATGTGATTTTAGATAGTCTTTTGGGACCTGAAATGTCCTGCTGAAGGGATGTCATGATGCAGTCTGATGACCTCCTGCTGACATACACTGGGGACAACCAGTTGGTAGCTTGTGGTGCTGTGTTGGGTTACAAATTTCCTGTACATCATTCCACCGCGCAGTTCTAAACGATCCCATAAACGCCATATCGTCTTCAGAATGGAGGAAAGGTGTAACATGGTGGACCATTCTGATCTACCTTCACCCTTTCCCAGTGCAGCCATGATTGGTCCCACGTTTTTATCATCCATTTGATGCCTTCTAATTGTAGAAGGGTCCCATGGTTCCAGGAGAAGTTGGTGTTCGTTTAGTCCTTGCAAGGTGGCCTGCTTCCTAGTGGTGACCCGTACAAATTCCAGTTCATCCCGAGTGCTGCAAGGTTCATCACATGCGTCCTTGGCCTCAGTGCCGGCTCGCTTCATCCTGGCACATGTGTTACAGGGTCGTCTTGACAATGCATCAGCAATGGCATGGCTCCTACCAGCACGATGCTTCACCTCTAAGTTGTAATTTCCCATCTCTTGAAGCCATCGTGCCACCTGGCCAGTTGGGTTGTGCAAACTGCGCGTCCAGCTCACGGCTGCATTATCAGTTCTAAGAAGAACTTTCTGGCCATAGAGATAGTGGTGAAAATGTTTCAGAGTTGTGATAACTGCAAGGAGATCCTTCCTTGTAACACAGTATGACTGCTCATGTTTGTTCATGGATTTACTCATGTAGGCCACAACCTTCTCTAGACCCTCATGTTCTTGGGACAGGACAGCTCCGACTGAGAAGTCACTGGCATCAGTGTCCAGAATAAATATTCTCCCGGGCACAGGATAGCATAGCACAGGAGATCTAGTGAAAGCCTGCTCTAGGGTTTCAAATCCTGTCGGACACTGATCTGTTCACACAAATTTTGCTCCTTTTTCAGTGAGCTTGTGCAAGGGCCTACATATTGCAGCAAATCCCTGTATGAAGCATCGATAATACGAGCACAGTCCTATAAAACTCCGTACCTACTTTACATTCTGTGGTTGTGGCCAGTCTTGGATGCTCGAGATCTTCTCGGGATCAGTTTGGATGCCCTCGTTAGACACTACATGCCCTAAGAATGTCATAGTCTTCTGAAGGAAAATGCACTTTGATGGTTTGAGTTTTAGCCCAGAATCTTCCAGCCTCTGGAAGACATGTTCCAGCCTACGGAGTGTCTCCTCTATAGATGCCCCTGGGACTATGATATGATCAACATAGACCAAGCATTCTTCCCACAGAAGACTTCTCAGTACATTTTTTATCAAACGCTCGAAAGTCGGTGGTGAATTTGCAAGCCCAAATGGCATAACAGAGAACTGGTATAATCCCTGGGTGGTGTGAAGGCCGTTTTATCTTGGTCCTCCGAAGGTACAGCAATTTGCCAGGATCCAGAATTTAAATCCATGCAACTGAACCACCACTGAGCTCCAGACAGTGAATCCAATCACTCATCAATGTGGGGTAAAGGATATGCGTCCTTGACAGTGACGTCATTGAGACGTCTGTAGCCCAAGCAGCCTTGGAATGCCATCCCTCTTAGTACAAAGCACTATAGTTGCTGCCCACGGACTAGTGGATGGCTGTATAATACCCCTTTCCAGCATTTTCTGGAGTTCCTGTTTTACAATGTCCCTCTTCCCAATAGGGAGCCTCCTTAACGGAAGACGGATTGGCCTTGCATCACCGGTGTTTATCTGATGTTTCACTAGATCTGTTTTTCTTGGAAAATACTTGGAAAATACATTGTTATATTTCGTGAGTAGAGAAGCAAGAGCCCCCTTCCCGCTACCTTGCAAGTATGTGGAGCTTCTCTGCAAGAGATCATGTAAATGGTCTGGTACCCCCCTGCACTGAAAACTGGACAGGTGGTTCAATGCCAACTGCAAGAGTTTGTTTTCCGTATCGATTAACCCTCGAACCATGTGTACATCCTGGAACTCGAGTTGATCAATAAGTGGCTCAACATATCCCACAGGAGCCAATTGATCAACATAGGGGATGTTCGCAGGCACCCACATCACAGACCATCGTGGTAATGTACTCGTCTCTTTGAGCTTGACATGACAGGTCATCTGTGCCTCTCCACCAATCCAGCATGGAATGTCATCACCATTGATTGTCCGAAGTTTTAGCCATTTGTAAGCAATGGTTTTCACATGCTTTAACAGGAAATCTTGTCCCAATATTCCATCCAGAGTAATATCACAGACAACGATAAGCATGTCAAAGGTTGCACCAGCCAGTTTGATGCTAAACAATGCATTCCCAAAACCGGTAAGGTGAACACCATTGGCTGTCTGTATTTTTGTGATTGTTCAATTCTACAGAGGTTGCTTTGAGACAGCAATGCCATCATAAACATCTTTAGACATCAGAGTGATGGTTGAACCACTATCAATAAGAAACTTGATAGGCCGTTCTTCACCATCAATAGTTGCATAAGTGAATAATCCATTGTCTCACTTACTAATTTTGTTCTGTGTGTTTCCTACCCGTATTGTGCCTCTCTGACTCATTGTTCCATCAATAGCTGAATTTTGGGGTTTAGAGTTTCCCAATGTATTGTGGTCAGGCCTCAAGCCACCCGTCACCTCTCGGCCTACAGAGCGGACGGGTGGTCGTTTCTCTGGTTAGGAAATGTCTGCCCTGTAGATCCACTATGGGTGTTTTGAGGACACCGTCTGACGTAGTGATTGGCTGAACCACAAATAAAACAGTGCCCAGCTTCTTGCCTATTTTGCTCCTGCGTTGGTCCTTTCCAGATTTGTCTCCCTTTAGTCTCGAGACTCTCAAGTCGTTCTAGGATGTGTTGGAGAGTAAATTCCATGCTGACCGTTGAACAGTCAGACTGACGATTCTCGTTGGGCACTTGATTTATTGGAGGGTTGGATTCTAGTGCACTGATGGCAACTTTCTTCCTGTCCTTACCCTCAAGAATTGCCTCAAATCTCTCAACCACTTCAGCAGCTTCTATTACTGTCTTACATTCTTTATCAATGCACCGATATTTCATCTCGAGCGAGATTGATTTATATAATTGGTTGAGAGCCAATGCCCCTTGTGCACGAACATCAAGGGAGGGATAAGCTTTCTGTGCCATCTGCCTCAAATCATCACCGAATGCGGCTATAGATTCGCTTGCCTGGCGGTATCTACTTTCAAGCTTAGACAACCACTGAGTTTGTTGCCTAGAACTTCCAAACCGCTGTTCAGGTTTCTTTGTCAGTGTTCGGAAACTTCGTCTCTCCAGGGAGTGAGTCCCATATAAAAGGTTCTTGCCATACCCTTAAGGCTAGCTGCAAGTGCCAGTGCCTTCTCCTTATCTATCCAGGCACCCAATTCTGAACAATCAAGAAAGTGCGAGAAATACTCCTCCCAGTCCCCTCTTCCATCGTAAGTCTCGGGTTTTAATTTCAAACCCATGCGAGATCCACTTGATCTCACAGTCGGTAGTCCTCCATAGGTAATTTCGTCTTCGCTTTCAGTATCCCCAGTCTCCTCATAGTTGTTATCTCCCTCCATATTTGCCATTGACAAATCCCCTTGGCCAATTTCTCCAGCCAAGCTACGTCTGTCTTTGATTATTACCTCTGGGTCTGGACTTCCAGCCATTTTAATTCGACTTTGAGCTGCCTAATTATTTATGAACTTCTGATGCACTTTCCAGGCTTGATTCGTATCACTAGATGCTAGCTAGCAGTTTAGCATCCCACTTCTGACACCAGTTGTAACAGACCTGTGCCGAGCGCTGTTACTTGATAATGCAGCATGTATGAATAATAATGGATCTTCAATAAACCAGTGTTGAACTGATTTACCACGTGTTCTTTAATTATTGTGTTTTTACTTCTTTCTGTACTATTCCAATATGGCAGAACTATTGCGGTAATAGGGTACTAGTTGTCTTGACAATGGTAATCCAAACCCATCCACTATTTGTCCAACCACAATATATTATAATCACAGAAGCAAACCAACTGTAGGTAATCCCAATTCCAGTAGAATCCAGATTAGCGAAGCAGTAACGAACACAGGTAACCAATCCCAACACGTAAGTTTATTCTCCATAGAATAATATGGTCAAATCGCATATGGGCTGAGCCGAGCATTCATACCCGCATAACAATATATGATATCTGCTTTCAATACTACTCCAACCAGGATACTACTGTGCAGGGATAAGCAAACCTGAGATCCAGAACACAACTATTCTGCCTACCTCTAATAACTGTTCTCAATGAAAAGATATAATTATCTATATCATTGCCTGTAAAATTTGGATCCCAATGTTATACCATGGATGTGCACTCTCTGTGGGCCGGGAGGTGATCTCCATTGCTTGTCCCTGCTCAGTATATATAGACTTCGCCCAAGGTGTCACGTGATACTATCTAGCCAATAAAAACACATACGCTTCGAGAAGCTGGAATTCGGCACTATTTTCATACTTGAAAATCTCAGATATTTAATAAACTAGACAGCCTCCAGTTGTGCTCGACTTGTGCTCTCTAATATTCAACAGATTTACGACCGTTGTAGCAGAGAAATATATAATAATTACTGAAAATAGTGAAGCGCACAGCAACATGACCAGGTACAGAAATGACCTATCTGAACAACATGGGGAACATGTGACACGCATGGGTTCAACTTTCAATGATAAAATACACATATTAGTCACAGAATCAAGTTGTGCTTTAAGTGTCTCTAAGTGTGCTTCGGAATTATTTTGATCATAATTTTTGGTTATATATACAAAATGGGCCAAACATGTGAATTAATGATAGAGCACAATACCGAACTCCAAAATCCTTATGCCCCAGTATGGCGAAATTGGCCGATTGTACTTGACGCCACTTCAGTTAGAATATCTATATTCTACTGCTGAGTCTACTCCCAAACATAATTTTCCCAATAACTAGAATATATACAGAAATGAATCGCAAAAGGACAAGACTTACTGTGAAGTTTTGGCGAAGTTATGTAATTAAATGCAGAGGCAGGTACGCAATGTTTCTAGCCGACGCAATCGGCACAGCAACACAAAACATCCGCCATATAGTCCGTATACTAATTATAATTTCTAGCTTCATCGCTTCTGTTAGGGTGAAAAGTAGCATCAATTCGTCTCAAAACCAGATAATATTTCAATAAGAACAGTTTAACGTCATAAACGTGATGAGAAAGTCAAAATAACTCTTCCAGTTTTCATCACAACTCAAACACTTTTTACAACCTATAGTAATGGTGGCTTTGAGAGACGTGAGGCGAGAGCACAAAACATTGGCAACATTGCCAGTTAATTTCGCTAGATCTAGATCATGAAATATTTGTTACTAGAGTCATTAAGGACAAGGTAAGTTTCTTCTTGATATAATAATGTCACAGTTCATGTCCAGGCTGTAGGAAAACGCGAACGATCACTCTATCGATAAGAAAAAAAAGAAACGGGGGGGGGGGGGAGGTTAGTCAGACATGTAAACATATGAATACACCATATCACAATATTCTTCGAAAGTGCAGGGAGAGATGGGACACCCTAGGAGAGACATTAGGTTCCAACTCTCCCCAGGGGCCCCAACTTGGCAAAATGACGATTTTTGGCTCAACTGTCCATGCCCTCACAAACTCGTTCAGTGTCATGTGTGACCTATACAAAAATACAAGCGCCCGTCATTCATAATTCAGTCGTCGTCCATTGAAGAATATCCGCGTCCATAATCCAAAGACCTATTCCATATCCATATAACAGTATTAGCACCAAATTCAAAAAGACAATCATAGTATACATAAACATAGGCTAGTTTCCTGCAAGAGAGAAGCGGTCAAGTTTTCAATGATGCCGTCAAGACATCATGATGTTCCAAAAATATAAAATCCGTATCGCTGATCAGTATTCTTAATCCATAATAATCGTTGTAAAGTCGTTATCTAGAGAATGATGTATCTCAGTCACACTTTGATTGTGACTGTTCGTATGAGCACCATGAGGATCTTGAAGTACATGGGTTCATACGGCCCCTAGCCCCGGGCTAAGCGGAATTAGACACAAGTTACGAAACGTAACGCCATAGATCTTGCACGCTACGTTCGTATTTTGCTATCAGCATGCGATATGTATCGCCAAATTTGAGAAACTTTGAGTGGAGGCGGTTGGTGGAATAGCCCTGTTTTATAAGTTTCTGCAGCAATGTTTTGTGACGTTGATTAAAATCGTCATGCACATTTAACACAGGATCTAGCAAATGCTACTAGGCGAGATATGTATACGCCATATGCAGATACCACTGGAATATTACTGTCCAGAAAGGGGTAATTTACGATGTCAAAATTGTAATCATCTCTTTTGTCATAAAGTCGACGAGAGAGAATGCCCGCTTCATTTTTGTAGACATATAGATCTAAATATGATGTGCCTGTAGGGCTATCTGTAGATTCCTTTAAATCCAGCGATCCGTCATTTATATAGCGATTATCCACAGCGAGAAGACAATCATGTGCCCAAATACCAGCATCATATACCTAATATTACACCATATAAACAAATGGGCGTGGCCTCCAAAATCTAGCTTTTCATGTTAAAAATCACAAAAAGAAAGATTTACTCACTTCAGTCATTTCAGGAAACACCAGAATGGTAAATGTGGGAGGCGGTATGAAAACCAACCAACGCATATAAACTCAGACTCCATTGGCTTTTACAAGGGTACCGAATAAGGGGTGTCCCAAGTCTCCCCTGTCCCATGTGTCCCCACTCTCCCCAAAAAACAAATATATTTATTTTTGTGAAAAGCTTTAGCAAATACAATTAAGCCCATTTGCATGGTCTTTGGAGGCATTGAGACATGTTTTTGCCAATTTCGAGGTTTCTAGGTCACCTATTTAGGTAAGAAATTGGGTCGGAAAGTAAGTAACATTGACCTTGACCCAATTAGATCAGGTCACACTGACATTGACCTAATTAAGCGCATTTCCATGGATTCGGATGAACTCACTGACTGACTTACGCATTACCGGACAATTTGCAAATGAGAGCCCACTTCGTTGGAATATTCCTTAAAATTTTGAGGCAGATCTTTCATATGCTATGAAAGTGGTGTAGACTACGAATGGGGTTATTTGGCCTGATGCGCATGCGAAATCGAGAAGTAATAGAGAAAATGCAATTTAGGGTGCGCCATGGGGATATGCCAAATGTATACCGTATACACTGGCCCGTAGGGAAATGGTTGTAGGTTATAGCCTGCTCACGCTATAGAATACTACTGGACGGGGCGTGGTGTGACGGTGGTATGCGCATGCGCACCCGGGGAGTAGTAGAGACCGCCGGGTGCGCATCGGGGGTGTACCTACCTTTATACCCTATAAACTAGCGAATATGGATAGGGATGGTTCTACGCTTGACTCTGAACCACTGCTCGAATGTGGAAACCAGCAGGTCAGGACTTGACGCGATCGTGCTCTGAAGGATGGACTGCGCATGCACAAGTGGAAGTGAAACGCTAGACAAGGGTAAGAGACATCGTGGCTTCACCCGACGAGACGCATGCGTCATAAGATGTACCGTAGTGTGCTGGGCATGATGGGCCTGTATTCTCTGGTGGAATGACCTCCCTTGTAGGGTACCGGGTACAGGACGTTGGATTTGATTATTGTGATCAGTAAAATGGTGCGTGTCAGGTGTGGGATTCGAACCCACGCCAGCATGTACAGACTAGTATTCCTTCGCCCCCAGTGAAATATGGGGAAATATCATGGATCTTGCGACTATCCTGACAAAGCTGGCTATCGTGGTCAAAATAGAAGTACATATGTACAACGGTTTTACCATGTCGTGGTATAACTAAAAGGTACGCGTCAGGGGGTGGGATTCGAACACACACACACTCACAAGTGTGGGCCGGCGCATAAGACTGGCGCCTTAGACCACTCGGCCATCTTAACAAATGCTGGATATCATTGTCAAAATGATCCATACATGATGGTACATATGTGCACGCCCATCTTGCCATCTTACACACGGAATCCACTTGCGCGAGATTTGGGGTACACGTGCATGATATGGAAGGCGCAGTTAGGGTCGGAAACGCAATCGGATTGGTGAAGCGTATATTCCACACACGGACCGCAGTGTATGCACATCTGCGCGATTTTCTCTGCCTGACCTCCGAGGTCTTCCTCCACGCGTATAATAAGCCCGTCGGGATCATCAAAAACATTGAGGATGTGTGCAATAGTGACCCGACATAGCCCCAGACGACTATCATTCGGCTGTCAAGTAGTGGCTGAAGAAAATTCAAACGACTGTTAAGAGGTGAAATGAACGACCTCACCCATCTGTGTCACGATTTTTCCATCTGCCATGCCGCCTTCTTTGGTCGATCATAAGACAAGTATCCGTGCCCTGGTACAAACGTAAGTCGCACAAGCACATAAAATCTTATTGGAAGGTGGGTTTTTCAGAGTTGTCTCCGTGCCTTTAGCTGTTCCACCTACTATCAAGATTTTGAACACGTTCGACGAGGACAAGACCAGAGTGAAGAAATAATGAGAAAGTGCTGCCGCTTCAATGGTACATGATAATTATGGTTAAATAAAAGTCACCGTCAGTCGCACCACAACATGTCCCGAAAGTGGTACCAGAGTAGTAGTAAAAGGTGAAATTCGTGCCCATTTACGGGGAGATAACACTTGTCGTGAAGTGGCGATGACGTCACAGAGATCAAGGTTTCTATGGTTGCGGCAGAAGTTCACATTCGGTCACGTGATAGGGAATGACCCCGGGGGATGTATTTCTCCGCGGTGAGACGGTCATGTCTGGCGGTCAAGCGGTCGAGAAGCCTTCGCGGATAGAAATTAGTCCCATGTCTTGGGCCATACGCGGGTGGTCGCCTGAATCTCCGGGAATGGCTGGTTGGTTGCTAACTTTATCTAAGGTCGGAGATACATTTAAACATTAGCCGGTGGCTGGTCAATCCAACATCTGCAGGAATCGCACAGGAGCATGATATACGGCGCTAGTGAACGGTGACATGGTTTAACACACGATGGGGGATCCATATAGCCACGGAAAACATCTGAATACATGGGGAGTTAAACTCCGTTTTTGTACGCAGTATACCGTTAGGGCAGTATCATGATTGTCCTTAAATCGGGTGATCTATATATAGAATTAACGTCATGATCTATAAATAAAACAGGGTTTTTCCACGAGGATTCCCGGTACAAGATCCCTACGGAGCATGACGTCATCGGGGACCGGCAAGTCTCAACATGTTATCTTCCGTGGTGTAAATGCATCGACACATACACCAATACGATAGTGTTATATAGAGGCATGATGCAATCACTCGCAAAAGGTAAAAAAACTTCCGTGCGGATACGTTTTCATACCATCGTAACAATAAAAGTGGCTTCTACTGGCAAATGCCCCGGTTAAGGAAGAGGTTTCGGTCGTAGCGCCATCTGTACATACTAAACGCAAGAAAGGGAACTCTAATGGGGCAATAACTCAGTTGGCCGCTGCCCCCATATTTCCCTTGATTCGAATATTTCTGAATAGCTATCAATTTGTTTCTAAGTGGTTTCAATATTAATATGTCCGCTGACATCACGTCCGAGTCAAAGGTCACGCCCCTTGATGAATAGGGATGCCCTTCAGTGACTTCAATTTTAATCTACCTGGAATGCATCTTTGGGGTCTCTGTCTCACTCTGTAGAAGACGATGGTAGGAGTCTCGTGGTCATGGAGTGACATTCGCAAAAAAAGTTATCATTGCGCATGCGCAGTACATAGGCAGATCGAGAGTGGACGTTTTGGGGTCGAGGTGGACTATCCGTAGTCCGAAGGGGTCGTGTGAGCTGTCATAGTGAAACACTCGCGGGGGAGCATCCGACTGGACAGGTGTGACGTGAAAGTAAGGCTATGGCCTGCATGCGCAGACAGGCAATTGTGGGAAAAGAGCATTGGAATGGATGTTTTGGGGTCGCGATGGACCAATATTGGTCCGAATGGGTCGTGTTAGACGTCAATGTGTAGCACTCATGGGGTAGTATCCGACTGGATCGGTGTGTCCTGAATGTAATGCTTTGGCGCGCATGCGAAAACCGTGAATTGTTGGAAAAGGCATTGGAATAGAGGTTTTGGGGGTCGAGATGAACCAATATTGGTCCGAATGGGTCGCGTGCGGTGTCGATGTGTAGAAATCATGGGGGAGCATCCGACTGGATGGAAATTGTTGGGAAAAGGGCATTGGAATGGACGTTTTGGGGTAGAGATCGTCCACTATTGGTCTAAGTAGGTCGTGTGAGGTGTCATAGTGAAGCACTCGTGGAGCAGTCAGACTGGAGTGATATTTGCTTGTGTGCACTCGGGAGTAGTGGAGAAAGGAGATTTTTGGAGATGCAAAGTAGCGCGTTTGGGGGAGATGAGTGACCTGTTCGATCTGGCTACTCGGGTTACCTTAGCGTACCTCGCGTCCATAAAAGCAAGCGTATTCTAAAGATGTGCACAGTTGACGTTCCATTCAGAAGACGCTCTACTTGTTCAAAGCCCTTTCATCGCCTGGACAGTTTACTTCATCACACATGTGCACACCATGAAGTACCCGCGCATACATATGCATACATACGTATCCCAGTCAGTTGACACGTCACCAATGTGTCATCCACGGATCACGCTAGCCACTTTGGAGACCGGATATTTCAGTTCTCGTGGAGATGCATGTTCTAATTGAAGAACAAATGGAGATGGATCCTCCGCTCCCGAATTGAAGAGCCGATGGAGATTGATCCCAGTGTCGAGGAGTCCTTCCATCTTCCTTCCGTGCCTACCAACGGGGGAGGTAAGAGCTCGAAGCTCCAGTATCCTATATTGCCCGTAGACGCTTAGGACAAACGGATCAGAGCGAACATGACCGGAGATTGAAGTTTCTGAAATGGCGGCTTCTGATTCGGCAGTAAGTTGAATTGTAAACAATTCCAGCCCGGCTTCCCTATCTTGTGTATGATGTAACATTGGGAGGATAAACTATATGAAAGCTTGTGAATCTGTCTGTCTCTTATCTGCCTGCGTCATGGCATAAAGCCGTAAGGGATAAGTTATAGAAGATGTTGGGACGTTACGGCGTCAGTGCATTAAGACGGGCCTTCGGCAAAGCCATCACCATCAGCATCACTACGACGACCACCACCATCACTGAGACCATCACCACACACTACTACCACACACAGACAAACACACATACTTACGCACAACAAGGTACCAGATGGATCAAGGCGCTCATCTCCCCCAAATGTTCCTTTGCACCTCTGAAACTTCCATTTCTCTTCTACTTTCGAGTAATCTATAAATAGAACGGGGCTTTTCCCACTAACTTCCCTGAAAATATACCCGATCAGAGGGTGGTTACCGACTGACACTAATGCTTTACAAACGACCTTATATGACCAATTACTCACTCAATCCAATTCCTCCTTTCCTCCTCCACCTTCGTCTCCTCCTCCTCCACCACACACCTACACGCATACGCTGAAGTAACTCTACCAAGTAACCAGATCGAACAAGGCCCCATCTCCCCCAAACGTGCTCTTTTGCCCCTTCGAAACTTTCCTTTATCTACTACTCCCGAGTGCACAAAGGTCTATTACTCCCAGTCTGATTCTACTCCAAGAATGCTTCACCATGACACCTCCCACGAACCCTTTGGACCAATAGTGGACGATCTTTACTCCAGAAGGTCCAATGGTGATTTCCCCAAATTCCCTCTCTGAGAATGCGCACCATAGCCCTACTTTTACGACACGCCCTTTCGGTCGGATGCTCCCCGATGAGTGCTAAACAATGACATATCGCACGACCCATTCGGACCAATATTGGTCAATCTCGATTTAGGCGAGCGGTCAGGGCACCTCCAGAGACGACTTAATGCACCCACCCTACACACACATGGATTATACATCATTTTAAAGCTGATGGTCTCTGCTTTTCAAAACTATCTGCAGTACTGTCAAAATGTGGTGCCGTTGCCATGGAAACGAGGTCTAAATAGGTCGTGTTAGATTCGCCATTTTCGTCACTAATGGAACACTTTGTAATACGGATAATATAGATTCCTGATGCAAGTGTTTAAATGACGAAACAAGCACGAAACTTGGCATGGATATTCTAAGTAGGACGCATTTCCATGAAATATTGTTAGTCAACTGAAATCCAAGATGGCGGCTATTTTCCAAGATGGCCGCCATTTGACCCTAGTAATACCTTATTTAGCCAGAGAAAGTGATGAAATTTTGCGATTTTATTCATTTTTGTGTTCATTTATATGTTTCTGTCCAGGGGAAAAATGATTCTGGTATCTACAAGTACTCTCAGCGATACGTTCTATAATTTCTGCACTGGTGATGTAAATGTAAAAGCGTTGCGCCATGGTGTGACCAGTTCGAGTTTGCATTGTGTTATCAGTGATTACAGTTTTCGCATTAGCGATCCTCTTCTGCTGAGATTATGTCTCAGTTACTCGTCAACTGGTATGTCTATATAATGTCCTTTATTCAAAGATTCTTGCCATAATTTGATGAATGAAGATATCTAAGCTCCGAGATAGCCCTCACAATGAAATGTCTCGCGACCTAATCCACACCACTTGGTCGCCATTTCGTTATTTCAACTATTCCAACACTACAGATCAATATACAACGTATATATATGGATTATTCCTGTTTGTGTGTTAACAGATTGTTTGAACTGACAAGGGTTGTATTTGGGACCAACTGTGACACGCACTATTTAATGTATCCCGGGGATTGTCTCGGCGGGCTTAATTATTCAGTTTGCTCAATTAGGGCCTCAGTCGAAAACTGGACCCTGGATAATGCCACATGGGTAATTCATACCATGTTGGAACTTGACGCGTATGTTTACTGCACCCCGGGAAATGTATTATCTATTGGGATCTGTGTCACTTTGCCATATATATGTGTGGGTTGGGTAAATGATTGGATGGTTGGGAAGTTCGTAGATATATTGATCTGATGAGGCGGTAGAATGAGCTACTTTGTACCCGTATTTTCAACACTATACTAGTTATAATCTCATTTCTTTTATATATATGTACCTGTATGTTTTACTGGGTTGTTCTTCTCTCTGTGATTATTATAATGAATTGTTCCAAACTGTCAAGGATTATTGCCACCAAACGTGACACGCTTACGTACTGCATCGTATTTTTCAACTATGCCCAATTGAGACTCAGATGGAAAACTGAACCGTGGATAATGCCGCCTAGGTAGATTTCCCGGTAATTCTTTCCGGCACTGAAACTTGATACGCTTACGTACTAGACCTCAACTAACCTACACACACATCACACATAGATTATGTGTTTTATTTTTACCTCCGTCGATCAGACGGAGGTCTAGGAATGCAACGTGAAATCGCCCGCCAAATAATTGTTATATGGGGAACCCACGACTCATGTGATTTCCAATAGGGTTCGTCATGGTTCCCGACGAAATTTTGAAGCAATGATTTTGGACACAATTGAAATGAAAGCTCGTGTGAAACACGGGCGAAGAGCATTTCCTCAGACAATTTTTTAACGCATAATTTGGTACTCACAGGGCTTTAGATCTCCCCAATTTGGGCACACCCCCTATTAGGGATGGCAATTGTCTTTAGGATGGGACAGAGTGGGGGGCAGATACCCCTGGAGGATGAGCAATCAGGAATCATCCCTGGTAGAAGAGATTTCTTCACCAATGGTTGAAACCCAGTGTGAGGCAGTACCAACTTTATTTTGCGTTTCATGGGCCCACCGACATTATAAAATCGAATAAAAATAAAGTTTCAATTTGCCACTTTTATATTTCCTACGAAAGTTTGAACATAAAGATTTTAACCCCCTTTTTATTCCTGATTGTATGAATTAGGCTGTTGTATTCTATCTGAAACAATGCCAGCAAATAAAAATGCCAAACAACAAAAAATAGATACCTTTCACTATAATTTTTCACTGTAAGTCAGCGAATTGTTGTTGTTGTAAAATGCTGCTAATACTACTTGGGCAATAACGACATTCAATGTAAATCGGGAATCTTCACTGGCTGTGTGATCTATCACTCTGTCTTGGTACTCATATTTCGACAGTGATGCAGTATGTCAGACCTGGGAAATGAAGGCTATTTCAACAGCTCAGCCGATACAGCATGGTTTAAGTTACTGTTGAAGCATGAGACTGTTGAAACACATGCAAAATTCGCTAAATTGTTCTGGAAGAAAAACCACAGCCACAACAAAATGATGACAATGTTAGATTTGAGGTGTATGTTAGCAGCTAAGATATGACTTAACTTACAGTTTTTGACCTTGAGAAAATAGGTCAATGTCAGTCATATTCATAGACTTCAGGTCCATCATCAGTTGCATATGTGGTATCAATTTAGAATGCCTAGCTATATTTCATGTTATATCATAATATACAGTAGATTCAGTCAACTGGGATAGGCTTTTAGTCAGTCACCAATTGCACAAGTATTATGAATTTGGAGAGCCTATCTTCACTCCTTTAAAAATTATTGCTAATGCTAAATTTGACCTCGATAAAACAGGTGAAGATCAGTCAATTTCATTAGGCTTCTGATCCATCACCAGCTGCATATGTGGTATGACAAGAAAGATGGGCAAACAGAGAGACAGACAGACAGATGACACGGAAAATTCAGTTCATTTTGGGGTATCATTACATATCATCTTCAAAGTCTAAATATTCTGTCAAAATGCACAGGAACACAGCATTTTACTTCAATTGTAGAGAAGAAAAGCAACTCCGAGTAGGAATCACAATTTATTCTGTATATTTTGCTATTAGTTATAGCATCTTCAGCAGTGAACAAAGTCACAAACAGCTCCATACGCACAGTATATATACAAGGCATAATGTGATCTTAGCCAATACGCATTTATGAATAGGTAAGCCAGTAAATTATATCAGGTTGGACAGATATTAAAATGCCGCCATTTTCAGAAATTGTTAAATGTTAAGCGATAACCTGACAGTGATCTACAAATGCTGTGATTCAGGTGTATATCTGTTACATGATTCAGTCATAATATTGTCTGTAATATATTTATGGCGACAAGGAATACACATGATTATTTGATAATATTATTAACTGTATGTTGTTTATGATTAATATGAACTTTTTATTTGCTGGAATCCAGCCATTTGTTCTATATGGGCAATATTCCCATCAGTCATCACCATTCAATATGAATGTGATACATGTACAAGTCCGTGGTCATTAATACAGTATGGTGAAGGTGACCTGTAACACCAGTATACAAAATTATACCGAGCGCATTGAATCCTCACCACATGATGCTGAGGCAGATCAGAACGGAGTGTCGGTAAAATCAGGTGTGTTTTGTAGAGCATTCTCTCAATGATGATGCTATACTGTACACATACAAAATATGAAGTGTTGATGTGTCGGGCCTATAGCACAAAATCACAAGCAAATTGGTCAAACTAGGCACACAGGGTCTCATTTCTGCCGCTAATGTGTTGATTTGGGTGGGGGCATCCTCTCAGAGGGAGGTGGGGTTGTGAAGGAGCCTAATGTCTCAAGCAGTATTCAAGATTTTTCATCAATATACTCCATTCCAT
>JAVTVY010022169.1:0-95128 GCA_036873755.1 Hanleya hanleyi
AACCAGTGAAAAATTAACTGACTCGGGTGAGGATCACGGGTCACGACCTAAGGGTCCCATATATTTTAACCCTATCTGGCCTGGGCTTTTTGGGACCTGTCCAGTCCTGGGGAATGGCCCCCCTAATTATTTTTCTTGCCCCTTGAACTAAGGGGCTGAAACTTATTACACTATACCCTTGGGTCAAGCTCTACCAGAAAATGTAAAAAAAAAAATCCAAGATGGCCCCTTTGATGACGTCACACTGACGTCATTTGAAAAAACGGCATATTTTGGTCGATTTTATGGTCAGATTTTCCAAATTTTATATTTTTGCAATTTCTCCACAAACACTGCATGAAAAATTAGCAAATATTAATGTGATATGAAATAAAATAGTTTTTGCCCACTTTTCATCGCGGAAAAGCAGAAATTTTTAAGAAATATGACAAAAACATCACTTTTCTGGTACCCCACGTGGCCGCCATCTTGAATTTACTCATGATCCTCTGCTCGGGGAGTTATACAAATAGGCTCAAAATGACCCCAATAAGATAAACTATAAAGTCACAGAGTTTCAGCTCTTCATTTTTTGCCGTTCTGGAGATAGTGCAGAAAGTTTGGTAGGGGAGGGGGGGGCATAATTCCCCCCCTCCCCCCTCCCAGGCCAGGTAGGGTTAAACGCAGGCGACGACTGCCACCATGTTACATTCAAAATGTATGAAGATTTTCAGTGTTTCGATTAAATCTGTAATCATCTTCAGGGTTATAATTTATATCTTATGAATAAATTTACCTTTGCGGATTGAAGGTTTCCGATTAACTCAATTGTGTTGAATCTATAGTTCTCATCTATACTTTTGAATGTTCATAACCATATATACTTGTACAGGAGGGACATAGTTTTAATGACCAGCTCTATATTTTCAGGTGTGCGACAATATCCCGGACAAAAGACTGACAATTCAACTTGCAGCAGATCCTTTGTCAATTATGGTCCGTGAGCCTTACACCAAATCGTTGGCGTTATTACGCTTATTATTCGAACGTAGTCCTTCAATCTTAGCCATTGACTTTTAGAATGACAAAAGTATGTCAGCTGTTCATTTCAACCCATTAAAATATTTTGTCAGCATTGCTCTGCTCTTGACTATTACTATGTATTTCTTGGCAGAAGGCACACAGTGGAACGGGTCGCATAAATCTTGTTAGACAACAATCATGCAGTTACCAAGTTCGGGACATCCCGCTCTCTAAAATGGAGGTAAAAGGAGTCGTTTTTGATAAATAACTTTTAATTCCTTATTAAACAATGCCTAAAAACTTCAGGCGTATTAATTTATCTATTTTTCCATGTCCTAAAATTTATTTTCCATTTGAAAAAACAGGCAATGTTGTTTAAACAGCCCGATAGATGTTTGTCTTTTTATTATGCCAATTAGATAGATGACAATTTATTTATTTGCTACCATATATGTCTGTATGCGCCTCAGAAGAATTTTGCTGAATTCATTATGTGAACTGATTTATTCAGCAAAAATGACCTCTTTCACCTTCATTTTAGAGAGCGGGATTGCCCTAACCTGGTTACATGCTTCCCTCTATGGGATTGCCCTAACCTGGTTACATGCTTCCCTCTATGGGATTGCCCTAACCTGGTTACATGCTTCCCTCTATGGGATTGCCCTAACCTGGTTACATGCTTCCCTCTATGGGATTGCCCTAACCTGGTTACATGCTTCCCTCTATGGGATTGCCCTAACCTGGTTACATGCTTCCCTCTATGGGATTGCCCTAACCCTAACCTGGTTACATGCTTCCCTCTATGGGATTGCCCTAACCTGGTTACATGCTTCCCTCTATGGGATTGCCCTAACCCTAACCTGGTTACATGCTTCCCTCTATGGGATTGCCCTAACCTGGTTACATGCTTCCCTCTATGGGATTGCCCTAACCTGGTTACATGCTTCCCTCTATGGGATTGCCCTAACCTGGTTACATGCTTCCCTCTATGGGATTGCCCTAACCTGGTTACATGCTTCCCTCTATGGGCATGTGAACATGCATGTTACAATTTTGTACTTCTGAGAATGTAACATATATCACAGTTTATATTGAATGATAAAACTAAAATGAGCTTAACTCTTGGTAACTAGTTGACCTTGAAGCAAGAGCGGAGGGCTCACCTATCCCAAACTGAATCGACAATAGTCAAACACAAGAACATCGTAGTTTTCCTGCAAATGGATTCCGTTCAGACGAGAGAATTTTTCATGGAGGAAGAAGAAAGTGATGAAGTATACCTTTGTTCTTGAGTTAATAAACAGGTATGAAGTTCATAAAGAACTCCCCGTTAAATTACTAAATGTATGGTTTTTATTTCACAACAGTTTAAATGTAGCTATTTCAATCATGGGATTCAACTCCACAGGACAAATATACATGTAGGGATGAGAACTGAATATTTCAACCTAACACATAAACTTAGCTAAACTTGATTCAGTTTTGGCGGACTGTGACATTGACCTTCGACAAATTGATCTCAAAATGTATGGCTCCTCTTTGCCATGCGAGTAAGGTATACTCAAAGTTTGGAACTACTCCATACCTTGAAACTAGAGATATCGCATGGACAACACATGTTAATGGATGAATGAACAGAATACAAAATCGCATTCCATGACCTCGTCTTCGACAGGCATATGAAAATGTGACTTTGAATAATTTTCTGATTTGGGGTCACAGTGACCTTGACCTTTGACCCAAATTTTGGTATGTAGCACACCATGTCCCTCTTACTGGCAAATAAAAAGTTATTTTTAATAATTTCCTGATTTTGGGGTCACAGTGACCTTGACCTTTGACCTTGACCTAACTGTTGGTACATGATACATCGGCTTCCCTCAATGTATCAATGGACACAAAAATAAGATTTTATTAATTTCATGATTTTGGGAGTCCGTGACATTGACGTTGGGCCTTGACCTACATTTTGGTACATGACAAACCTTCACAAAATAATTTCTCAATGGACAAAAAAAACCCCATGATTTCCTGATTTTGGGGTCACAGTGACCTTGACCTCGACCTAATTTCTAGACCCTTCATTTCCCCTTACTGAATCCACTCACAATTTTTTTTTAATTTTTAATGATTTCCTGATTGTTAGGTCACATTGAATTTTGACCTTGATTCAGGGGTCACCGAAACTTCCGTCTGCAGCAATACAATGCTCTACATACGGCACTGCAGGGAGATGGACCGAAAGTATTGTCTACAGCAATATTGGTATTTTCGTTATTTTGGGATAACACTATCTTACAATAGCACACATTCTAGTGCTGAATATTTGGTCGAGTCCCGTGCGAAATTCGAACCAGCGACCCCAGAGTCAGGCACCTAATCGCCAGCACTGTATGTCGGCGATCTAAACCACTCGGCCAACGGGCCTCCCACAAAAATAGGAGGTAGCAGACCGGTAGTAATGGCACAGCTCACAAAGCTGAATAGATATATTTTTTTATCATTTAGAAAGTGATCGTATAACAGTATTTTCGTTATTTTGGGATAACACTATCTCAGAATAGCACACATTCTAGTGCTGAAAATTTGGTCGAGTCCCGTGCGAGATTCGAACCAGCGACAGGCACCTAATCGCCAGCACTGTATGCCGGCGATCTAAACCACTCGGCCAACGGGACTCCCCTACAGCAATATTGTATTGTCTACAGCACTACAAGTTTCTAAACACGGTACTATTGGGAGACGCACCGAGACTTCCGTCTGCAGCAGTACAATGTCCTACACACGGCACTACTGGGAGACGCACCGATTATTTTGTCTGCAGTAATACAAGTTTCAACACACGGCATTACAGGGAGATGCACACAGACTTCCGTCTGCAGCAATGCAATGCTCTACATACGGCACTACTGGGAGATGCACCAAATTTTTTGTTTGCAGCAATACAAGTTTCAACACAGCACTACTGGGAGACTCACAGAGATTTCTCTCTGCAACAATACAATGCTATAGACAAATCACTACTGGGAGACGCACCCATATTTTCCCTCTGCAGCAATACAATGCTCCATATACCACATTACTGAGAGACGCACCGAGACTTCTCTCTGCAGCAACACAAGGATGAATTATCGGCAAAATAATTCGCGCTTAATCATGTCTTCTTTGTCACTTGCATGTTCCTAGAAATTACAATAAGCAACTAGAAAAAAAAACAGCACGCTAATTTATGAAAAATGATTCAATTTTCTACGATGCCGACTTTTCAGTGGAATTCATGTTAAAGGTGTCTCCCTGTTCAAAACTAGCTAACAAATATCATCGTCATTGTGGAGTTAATCCATGTCTCATAATTGTTTCAGCTGTGTAGGTATTATCGTAGCAGTTTAAATACGCAATTTAATATAATGAATATACCTTTCGGCATATCTTCGAGGCAAAAAGTACATGAATGTACTCTGCAGAGTTACCTTGTTTGATTACTGCGAGACGCACTACTGAGAGGCGCACCGCTACTGCCAGACGCACCGGCTGCGGGGCTGCAGTCATCCCCTTCTCAGCATTCCTGTAGACATAGTGTAGCTCGTCTTCTCACGGTCACGTCCAACGAATGAACACGAAAGGAACTCAAATTAACGGAATGAAACCATAAGTCGTGAATTTCATTCACTCCCAAATCTATATGAGTAACTCGCGATTCGGGTTCTGCTTGAAATACAAACGACATTGAAAAAAATATTACGGAGAATTTTTAGTTTCCCTCTTCACAAAAGGGTTTAGGCCGAGTAAAACTCGGTTAGTCAACCACGTAACCCAGAAACTCTGGCTGTGATAGGTGAATATAGGTAAGGGGGCGTGGCATTCCTATCACAGCCCAGAGCGCGCCTAGGTTAAATTTTAGCGATAAAAATTTATGCGCGAAAAGCGGCTTTTCGCTGACGAAAATAACGAAACGGGAGAGAAAAAATATGCCAATTTGATACAGTTTGACCGACCTGAGCTTCTTTAACCATGTACCATCTCTCATGACTGTTTTGATGCTGACAAAATGTGATCAAATGTGTGAGAAAAAACTTCCATTGATTTTAATGTTTTCGCGCCTTCAGAATATGACCTTGATCTCGTGACCTTTCTGATCACGTGAATAAACACGCCACGTCGCTATTGGTTCTTGATGACGTGAGTCAAAAGGTCAACCTTATTCTGCGCATGTCCCTGTAAACTATGGCGGAAGAAACACAACGGGAAAATGACAAAATCCGTGTTTGATGGCAGATTCCATCTAATTAAAGGAGTCATTAGGTGGTTGTCATAGTGCTGGAGATGCCAAATCATATTATTTATTCGATAAAATGCTTTTTGTGCCTCTGTCTCAATTCCACACGCCGTGTGCAGTTAAAGATCTCGAGCGACTGACGTCTTATTTATTTTTTTCCTTTTCGGTCTGTATAAGTGATTCGGGCTAAGGGGTCAGCAACAACAGCCAGAAAAAAATAGACTCCTTAGCCGATGTTTTCGGGCTAGTCAACCACGTTGTCCTAGTTCCTCATTAAAAGCTTTGATTTCTGGAGTTGGTTATCGCAATGATGAAAATTTGAATGTTTTGCATTTTTCAAGATTGTTATACTTACAACGAACCAAAAGGCTGTTCACAATGTAATGGCCTTGAACGAATTTGTTGTTGTTGTTCGAACGAACCACGGGTGAAATATCATAACAACCCGAATAAATCTCGCCACAACAAGTGGGTCGTGACTTCGCGCGCTATACCCGTTCCCGTCCAGTGCAAAACTACGAACTAACGGTGGTGGAAACCCGGACCAGCGATATCTACGTGGGCGGAGACCGGGGTTGGTTGCAACAGTTGTCAGAAAGTGTACTCTAAAATATAACCATTTTCCCCATCTGATGTTATTGTGTTCCAGCATATTGGTACAGTAGGACGGGCTAGTAGGAACACGCCTCACATAATTGACTGGCATGTTCAAGTTCAAGTTCAAGTTCGGTTCGTAATTTTCCCCTTTGAGAGAGGCACCTCCTTACGGAGTACATATTAATATACAATCAATTAGGAACCACTCAACATTTTATAGCTCCACTATCGTGCTGTGAAGTGAACATTTATTATACAATTCTACAATTGGACGAACTACTATCTTGAAAGTACATTTATACAATTCTACAATTTGGACGAACTACCATCCTGAAAGTGCTGTGATAGTCTAACCATGTGAGCTTCCTAGCGGTGTATGCGACCCCTTACAAAAAAATCTTATAGGATCCTATAAGATTCTGAAAAATCCTATAAGATTCTGAGAAATCCTATAAGATTCTACAAAATCCTATAAGATTCTGAAAAATCCTATAAGATTCTGAGAAAATCCTATAAGATTCTAAGAAATCCTATAAGATTAAAAAAAATCCTATAAGATTCTGAAAAGTCTTATAAGATTCTAAAAAAATCCTATAAGATTCTGAAAAATCCTATTGGATTTAATAGGATAGAAATATAAAAATCCTATTGGATTTAATATGACACTCCATAGGATCAATTGTATTAATGATATTACCCTTATGAAAATATACCACATTTTACCACAAAATACTACACCAAACTTGTGGTAAAGTGAGGTATTTTGTAGTAAACTATAGATGGGGTATATAGTATTTTGTGGTACTCTATAATTACTACAATTTACTACAGTGTCAGTGTAGTATTTACTACAGCAGTGCTTTAATATACTACAAAAACCAAAGCATACCACAACTCAAGTTTAGTATTTTGTGGTAATTTGTAGTTTCTACAGTTTACTACAGTGTCAGTGTAGTATTTACTACAGTAGTGTTTTACTGTGGGACAGTGTTGTTAACTACAAACTGCAACACATCTGTAGTATTTTGTGATTTCTATAGTTTACTACAGTGTCAGTCTAGCAGTGTTTTACTGTACCGGTACTATAGAGTTATTGAGCTATGCTAAAAAAAAAACAAGCATACCACAACACAATTGTAGTATTTTGTGGTTTCCACAATACATGTATATACTACAGTGCCAGTATAGTATTCTCTATAGCAGTGTTTTACTGTACTAAAGAATCATAACCACAACACAAGTGTAGTATTTTGGACCCTATATGATCCAGATCTTACAGGATTTGCAAATTTATATGATCATATACGATTCAATATCACAGTATTTTCATTCTTTTGGGATAACACTACCTTAGAATAGCACAAATTCTAGAGCTGAAAATTTGGTCGAGTCCCATGCAGGATTCGAACCAGCGACCCCAGAGTCCGGCACCTAATCGCCAGCACTGTATGTCGGCGATCTAAACCACTCGGCGAACGGGCCTCCCAAAATAGGAGGTAGTAGACCGGTAGTCTTGAAAGCGAACATACAGTACCCCTCTGATGATCGTAATGACACAGCTCCCATTCTATCGTTATGCTGATATTTGACTGTGAAGTATTTTGAAATGTCATTTAGGAAATGCTAATAAAAATTGACAAAAAAAATCTAATTGCCATCCATCAAAGTTCGATATCCAGACAAATGCAAGGTCCCTGAAAACTAAATTTAAATATTCTAACTCAAATTGAATTCACTAATAATCTTCTTCTGAAATTTATTAAAATTGGAATAAATGTATGAAGTTTTGAATTTTTGATTGTTTTGAATTAAAGTTTTATTTAAAATTGAATTAAGGATGTCCGTAATTAACTTTTCAAATAATGTGTGTTGTTGCATTCATAATTGTGTAATATGAGGAAAAAACATATATAGGTCGGTGTGCATTGTTTAGCTGTTGACACTGTTAAAAAGACGGACCCATGCTCCATTTGATAACCTAGAAAACAAAGGAAATAGCCCAGGTTTTGAATCCTATTCACAACAAAAATTATATAAATAGTATTTAACTTTTTCTTATATTCTAACTGTTGGAAGACAATCACAATGTCTATCAAAATTTATCAAATTGGATGAATGTTGCTGCACAAAATTCTCGGCTAGAAGACTTTTACAGGAAATCCCTATCGCTAAATCTAACTGGCAAAAACTGCTGCAAAGAAAATCACCAGCAGACATCCCTTAAACCTTGATTGTCATCACTTCATTATGAAATATGTTTTATTATCATTCAACTACTTGAACATTCTCATGAATTAATAAACTTCTGATCAGTTCAAATGGTTTCCCAATCTAAATGGTATTTACAAAATCTCTCTACTCCAAATGGAGGGGAGGTAACTCTGCTTGTTGACACTAGGTGGCGCTGCACAGAGACAACAAAGTTTTTTTTGCAGTTATTAGCTGACTGATTTGAGGACAGTAACAGTCATATTTCCGATTATATATGGCCGATGGAACTGATTGATGGTAAGTACCTTTTGCAACTTGTAGGCTAAAATAGCATTCTAAAGTCTCCATTTGTTAAGTCTGGAATATTTTGGACTAGTTTAAAATATATTTTAGTTATATAAGTAACTTTGTCAGGTTTGTATATTACACTGTAAATACAACCACCAAAACATTATACTGCCTTGGAAAGATTTATTTATCTCACCGGTTTATGAAGGAAGGGTTGATTTTCTCGTCTTCTCTAATATATGGGTAGGATAGTTAGGCATGCCCAGTGTAATTAACCTTAGATATAAAATGTTGTCTAACATATATTTTAATGGCAGAGAATTGTATTTATTATGACGTTTTCAATAGCTGCACAGACATGTATATTTTGTTAATTTCACCTCACAAGAATAGACCAGTTTGTCTTAGTGGTCCATTGTTTAAAGGGATTAACCATGCTGGGTGACTCTTTGCACAGTTCAATGTGAGAAACCCAGAAGGGGGTGTTTTTACAATCTCATTGTGTCATTTCCTGTACTGGTATATTTGTGAACATCTACCTTCAATAGTCAAGCCATTTCACATGTTTACTTGAAAAACTTGACATAACATTTGAATGAATTGATAACAGTTGATTTGTGATTCTTTCAAGTCCTGGCTTTTATTTCATACTGTCGGTTTCACAGTCTGAGCTTCCTGTCCTGTCAAATTGCATCCCACCCACAATAATGAAGTTTATCAACACAGCTTTCCCAGTTCCGGGTAAAATTGTATGTTTTAGTTTTCATTTGAAAAGAAATACTGAGAATATAATTTGTAGTTAATAAGGATTCTTTTGTTATTTGAAAACCTATATGGGGATTTAGTTCAACCAGAAATTAACGAAGATAAATTATAAAAATATACCGTATCTATTATGAAAATATTCCATATATATGCTTTCTAATCGTCAGTTATATATAACTTTGGGATATTTTGTTTGTCAATATTAATGCCAGACTGGTGAAAAAGTTTGAACTATATACAGTATACTATTTCGTTGATAGGAAATCATGGTTTCACATGATTGTTTCACTTCAATTCTGATGATTTCTTACATCGTATACTTCCATATTCCAGCATGCAGCGGCTACAAAGAAGCGCAGGGAACTCGCTTCAAGCAGCCACTCGACTGACGGAAACTTTACTAAGCACACCTAAGGTATGATTGATATCTTCATAGTGATATTGGTTAGAATGCCACACAACCTGTTTATCTCCCTTGTTGTATATCATAGAGTACTAAAGAAAGGATAACAGACATCTTCATCAATCTTTTGTAAATCGTACAGATGTATTCCATTCTTTATCTTGATGGTGATCAACCTATTCAATTTTTTTGAGTGTATTAAAAGAAAGAAGAACTGGAATGCATATCATACGGAACCATATATACAACTGATCAGGTTTTAATTATATGCATGTATTTTTTGCAACAGGCAAAGAAGTCTATAATCCAGATGGGTGGGTTCCAGCAAATGTTGGATTACATCCTGGGACAGACCAATCATACGAGGAATGAAATGGCCTCCCATACTTTGACAGGGATGAAACCCAATGCGACAACAGAGGTAGAGGCTAAGCCTGCAATTGACCAAGAAAAGATCAAAGCCATCCAAGGTAAAAACTTTTCTTCATAAATATTCCAAAGATCTGATAATTAATCCCAAGGTCAATGACCATGTTTTTGATAGCTTATAGTTTGAAATGTTGTGATTGAATATATTGATATTCAGTGGCTAACTGCAAATTATTTCATTCTCTTACAGACTACTGCCTGAAGAAATTTCCCAGTTCCGAGAAGGCCGAGAAGTCGAAACTCAATGGCGAGCAGAAATTATACAGAAAACTGATGGAGAGATTATGATGCCCTCATATGTTCCTCCGTTTATATCTCAAGTGCACATGTACATAATAAAGAAAATATTTATTATATGTATTTGTTTGTTCTTTTTTCTATGCGTTAGTTATTTACCAGATTATCTTTAACATATCTGTGGTACATCCAAAACAAGCAATGTTTAAGCTAAAACATTTTCTGATGTATTTACTATTTTACAGTACAGGGGTATTTTGTATTTCGTGGCGTTACTATAAAAGATGACCTATATCCAAATATTCTTATATAAACTTTATATCCTGTAGATTTCTCAGAATCCATTCCATAACTAAATTCTGTAGGATCCTACTAAAAAAAATCCTGTAAGATTTTTATCCTATTAAAAAATCCTATAGGATTTCAATCTTATAGGATTTTAATCTTATAGGATCCTATTAAAAAATATCGTATAGGATCCTATTAAAAAATCCTATAGGATTTCAATCTTATAGGATTTTAATCTTATAGGATCCTATTAAAAAATCTTATAGGATTTTGGGCCAAAATCTTATAGGATCCTATACGATTTTATCTTATAGGATCCTATAAGATTTTTTTGTAAGGGATGAAACGATATCCATTCTGTTTGAGATGGAGTTTGCCCTGTCCGTTGTTCTAAGTACTTGGCCCTCGAACCGGATGAATCGTGGACCAGTTCAATATATATGTGGGAGTTTGACCACAAAGGAACCGGATTGATACTGTGATATACTGCTTTAGGTTCAGCCGTGGGTATGTTGATTTATCAAATGATCCGTTGAATTTCATACAAGTTCAAGTTGAAAGCTTGTACATTTTATATGTTAACATGAAGTATAACTCAGAAGTTTGTCTATTTCTATATAAGAATACGTACTGTTAATAAACCCAAGATGAAGGCCACGGAAGATGATAGATCTCCGTGGGTACACGTTCTGCTGCACTTATCAAAGGGAAGGGAGGGAGGGATTTGGTTTAATGTCACACTCAAGTTTGTTTCACTCGTACAGTGACAGTCAGTTTGGTTGGTGGAGGAAGCCGGAGTACCCGGAGAGAACCACCGCCCTTCGGCAAGTAACTGACAAACTTTCACACATGGACCAGCCGGGCTCGAACCCGTGCCGCTTCAGCGGTGTGAGGCCACTTATCAAAAATCATCGAGTATGTGTAAAAGTTTTTTATTCATCTGTCAATTATCAGAAGAGAGGCATAGAATGGCCGTTATGGTTGATTTAAACATTAGTGTGTAATATACCGACATTCACTTCATTTCAGCAGGAAGATCTACACTTTGATCTGTGTCAGTCAGACAATGAGGGTCCAGTCGAAGCCCCGTTTCCGGTAGTATTATATCAACGTCGGATAACTTCGAAGTTGACTGAGGAAAAAGAAAAAATGGAATGTGATAAATTGGATGGAACAATGAATGACCAAGAAATAGTTTCCGCTGTACCGAATATACATGTAGTGAGCTCACATGAGCACACAGCTAACCAAATTTCGATCAGCAACAAACCCTACAGATGTATTGTATGTGATTATCGGTGTGGACAATTATCGGACTTTCTAACACATTCCAGAGAGCATACTGTTGTGTCTTCTGAATGTCAACTCCATTATCACGAATTCCTTTACAAGCCTCGTCATATAAACGGAAAGCCATACAAATGTCCACAGTGTGATTATAGTGCAGCTCTCAAGATGAATCTGTCCAAACATATGAGAAGACACAACGGCGAGAAGCCACACAAATGTTCACAATGTGATTACAGTGCAGCTTTCCGGAGTAATCTGTCCCAGCACATGAGAACGCACACTCGGGAGAGGCCATACAAATGTTCACAATGTGATTACAGTGCAGCTTTCCGGAGTCATCTATCCAAACACATGAGAACACACACCGGGGAGAGGCCATATACATGTTCATGGTGTGATTACAATGCAGCTGTAAAGGGTACTCTGGCCCAACACATGAGAATACACACCGGCGAAAAGCCATACAAATGTTCTCAGTGTGATTACAGTGCAGCTGCAAAGCGTCCTCTATCGAAACACATGAGAACACACACCGGGGAAAGGCCATACAAATGTTCATGGTGTGATTACAGTGCAGCTGTATAAAGAGTACTTTGTCCCGACACATGAGAACGCATACTGGGCAGAGGCCCTACAAATGTTCACAGTGTGCTTACAGTGCAGCTCTAAAGAGTAATCTGTCCCAACACATGAGAACACACAACGGCGAAAAGCCATACAAATGTTCCCAGTGTGATTACAGTGCAGCTGGAAAGCGTCATCTATCCGAACACATGAGAAAGCACACCAGGGAGAGGCCATACAAATGTTCACAGTGTGATTACAGTGCAGCTGGAAATCGTCATCTATCCGAACACATGAGAAAGCACACCAGGGAGAGGCCATACAAATGTTCACAGTGTGATTACAGTGCAACCTTTAAGAGTACTTTGTCCAGACACACGAGAACGCATACTGGGGAGAAGCCATACAAATGTTCCCAGTGTGATTACAGTGCAACTTCGCGGAGTAATCTGTCCCAACACATGAGAACACACAATGGCGAAAAGCCATACAAATGTTTCCAGTGCGATTACAGTGCAGCTGGAAAGCGTCATCTATCCGAACACATGAAAAAGCACACCTGGGAGAGGCCATACAAATGTTCACAGTGTGATTACAGTGCAACCTTTAAGAGTACTTTGTCCAGACACACGAGAACGCATACTGGGGAGAAGCCATACAAATGTTCCCAGTGTGATTACAGTGCAACTTCGCAGAGTAATCTGTCCCAACACCTGAAAATACACAATGGCGAAAAGCCATACAAATGTTTCCAGTGTGATTACAGTGCAGCTGGAAAGCGTCATCTATCCGAACACATGAAAAAGCACACCTGGGAGAGGCCATACAAATGTTCACAGTGTGATTACAGTGCAACCTTTAAGAGTACTTTGTCCAGACACATGAGAACGCATACTGGGGAGAAGCGATACAAATGTTCCCAGTGTGATAACAGTGCAACTTTCCATAGTAATCTGTCCCAACACATGAAAACACACAATGGCGACAAGCCATACAAATGTTCAGTGTGATTACAGTGCAGCTTTCAGGAGTAATCTGTCCCAACACATGAGAACGCACACCGGAGAGAGGCCATACAAATGTGCACAGTGTGATCACAGTGCGGCTAGGAAAAGTAATCTATCTCAACACATCTCGAAACGCCATACATATGTTCAGTGTGATTACAGTGCAACTCTAAAGAGTAATCTATCCAAACACATGAAAACACACACCGAGGAAAGGCCATACAAATATTCGTGGTGTGATTGCAGTGCAGCCTGTAGAACGTATTCTGTCCCATCACATGATAACGCATACTGAGGAGAAGTCATACAAATGTTCAGTGTGTGAGTACAAGTTCGCTGACAAGAGTACTTTTTCTAATCACATGAAAAGACACACCATACAAACGCTCCATGTTCGATGACCGTTCGAACGACAAAGGTAGTCTTCCCAACATGTAACAAAGACTGGAGACGAGATACACAAACGTCCACAGTGTAATTACAGTTCGGCTGGGAAGACTGGTCTTTCCAAGCACATAAATATACACACTGTGAAGAAGCCATACAAATGTTCTCAGTGTGACTACAGGACAGTTGTAGATTACAGGTCTGCTGACCCGGGTAATCTTTCCAGACACACGATAAAACACTTATGAGAAGCCATATAGATGTTCACAAAGTGATTACAGCTCTGCTTGCAGCAATAGTCTAAAGCAACACGAGAGATAAACCACATAGATGTTCACAGTGCGATTATTCAGTCTCGAGAAATGCCTCATAATACCTTGTGAGTGATGGAAAGGATCCGTTGGGAGTTTTTGGTTAGAAGACCACGCATTGTAAATATTGTTTGGCCAGAAAATATGTACCAAGTGGTATGCATGTACAAACAAATTGTGAGTCCATGACATATCCCTCAAAGACAATTTTCCCAGCGACATTTTCCCCACCGACATTTTCCCTCACGACAGTATCCCCGCACGACATTTTCCCCACTAGATCTTACCATGGGATTACGGATTAATGACTCAGTCAGCTTAACTAAGAGTGTAATATAAACAATGCTACAAAGAAATTTGAAGTTATTTATTCGGATCGCAATAAGAAGATTATATATGCCAATGAATGAAAAGTGATAAAAAATTCCCGCTGCATGAAAGCGGCAAAAAATTGATATCAATTTTTGATCGCTTCATCAACACTGCCGATATTTTCCGATAGATTACTAGACATTCGAATTTGAATTGAAAATATTTAATTCATAACGATTTAGACAGAACTGTACTTTAAATTAAAAATATTTAATTATTAAAGATTTAGACAAAACTGAGCTTTCAAACAATACATTATCGAAACAATTTCATGCGGTGGGTAGAAATAAATAACAGCCAGAAAACAGTACGTGATATTGATAATGTATTCTTATTTATTCGATGATCAACTTAGACTGTATTACTGTCCGTTAATTTAGGTATTAACAGACAGTGATAGTGTACCAGAAATCCGCCAGCAATTGGTCGTTCGATCCGCGCCATTTTGGATCGAGACAAGCTTTCTCATTGGCTCGCTATTTTTAGGATGAAAGGGCTTCCCTCAACCAGCGACCGACGATATCAGGACGAATGTGATGTCCTGCAGATCTGCCCTTCAGTTATACGTAACTCGACGTATTTGAATAATAAATTCTCCAAGTTCTTCTTTTCCCCTGCCTCTGATTGTATTAAGAAAACTTGAAATTTTTATCCCCACAGCAAATGCACACATTCTTTCCCGAACTTTCAGCGGAGTTGCCATCTCTGATCTCCACCATGCTCGATCTGTCAGAAATCCCCGAAACCACGTGCGTCCGGTGCCGTGACGTAAGCATGGCCTCGCTCTCGATCTCAAAATCTGCCGTCAAACACGTATCTTGGATTTTGCCAGACAATGACCCTCCGAAGCAGCGCCCTATGCTATAGGTACCAGACAACTATTAAAAATAGTGCCGATCCGTTAACCCCCTTTAGGCAACCTCTGCCAGAGAAGTGAATTGTTTTCAATATTTTTTTCCAGTCTCCGTTGCGAGGAATAATTGAAGGCCAGTGGTGGGTGATTGGAGTATGACATGTGTTTGGTTCCGCTGTGAGTTTGATTTTAACTCAAGGCCTAATAAGGAGTTGCTAAGATGGACTATTTGGGTGCCTGTGCACCGCTTTTTGAAAGCAGAGAAAAAAAAACAAAATTGTGACGTAATTTGTACGAGCGCACACAACTCAAAATTTCGATGGGCGACCCCCGCCAAGAAGCCTGTCCGTTTGTAGCACTTGAATAAAGGTACTTATTGCCGAAATATGGGAGTCTAGACTTAATTAATCAATCGGGGAGATGCAATTACGTTAGCAGCTTTTAACATTGCCGCAAATGTAAATTTTAATAGTGGTCTGGACCCTATAGGCTATGATCAACTAAAAGGTAATCTCCCTTGAATTCCTAGAACTCTCCCATCTTGAAAATCAAGGTGGGGAAATGACCGCGACTGCGATTGTCGGCAGATCGTAATGATTACAGAACGTAATATTAGGGTGGGGAAATGTCGCCTGGGGAAAATGTCGTTTGGGGATACTGTCGTGAGGCAAAATGTCGCTGGGAAAACTGTCGTTGGGGGATAATGTCGGTACCCCAAAAATAGTAACGAACGCGGATTTCATGGGAAAAACGCAAAAGCGAGAGTGTTAAAGATTGAGGTCTGCTTAACCTAGAACCGGAACATGTCCAGTGAAAGCGGAATGAGATTTGTAAAGTCTGTCCCTGAATAGTTAAGACCAAATCCAAGAGGAATTTACCTTCATGCTTCTAAAACTGATGTACATATAGTTTCTTCTTCAGACTTAGCAAGTTCAGGTGCTCTAAGTTGAATAAACCTGTGTTTTCTTTGAAATACAACAGACTAAATCACAGCGATGGTGAAAATGACTGTCGGGCTACTTATCCATTGCCCCTCCCCCATTGATTTGCATTCCCTTGTCTGGGAGAATCTGGGGTCCAGTCTTGTGATCTGTGTGTATTGGTTAACCTATTCAGGCAGGTACACTAATTGCAGGTCTAATAATGCTGATATTTCTGTCAGGCAGAAAATATAAAGGAGAGTTATTATTCCAAGAGAACTGTTCACTTATATCAGCTAATAGTGCTTTTTCATATCGTATCATATTGAATTAAATTGAGAAATGTCACCTCTGTGATAACTTAGTGTGAAAATCTGGTAAGATCTGATGGTTTGTGCTTTGCTAATGGGAAATTTCCAATCAGTTGACAAGCCCCATGAATGGTGGTGTTTTCTTGGGCAATAAGCTGACAAGAGCAAACCGAAGCCCTGAAGACAAGACACCCACATGTTGACACTGTGATTACTGGTCTGTTCATCAAAGTAAGCTTGACACTGATAAAAAATCTCGCAAAGAAAGCTGATTAAGGATTGATTGACAACCATTGATTTGTGATCTATTTTGTTGTTAGATATTTTATCTTTAAACAGAGGTCAATGTTGTTTGTCGCTATTTAGCTAAAATATTGCTGAACAGGGCGTTAAAGTTAATTTCTCCCGCGCTCTCTTCAGAGAGCAAAATATGCAATTTCCAACATTTTATGGATTGAACTTTGGACTTGTTCATATTTGCATATTTTTTTCTGCAAAAGCCGCTAAGAAGACCGAGAAATTTATTTGGTGAGAAATAAAGTCTGCCCAGATTCTTCGTGGCCGCAAAATACTTTACTTTGGAAAAATATTGTCTAAGACTAACTTTTCGGATTACACCATTGACAGAGTCATTTCAAAATTACTAATGATGCTTTGCTGCTGACAGTTTAATGCGAATAGAATTAAACTGGCTGTTTATAGGGTCATGTTATGAAGCAGCGTTTTCAAATTAGGCTTCCTCTTTGTGCATATAACGAAGCTGCAAACCATCGTACTAACGTTCTGCTTCAGGGTTGAGAACAGTGACATAAAACCTTGGCGGCATGTAAGATACACAGAGTATCAGATGTGGTGCACATATCGATACACTTTGATTATTCATTTAAATTTGAATGAATTCAGCAAATTTCAATTCAAAAGTCCAGTTGGCCTTGTCTACGTCTGAGTGGGAAAAGACAAAAATACACTTTATGACTGTATAGAACTAACAAGTTGCAAAAGATGTCTGGTAATTTCATCAGAAAGGATCCTATGTGATATAAATGTAATAAATCCTGTACGATTCGAAAGTTGATCCTTCCAGAAAATCCTAAAGGGTCCTTTAGCATATTTTGGTTAGGGGAACCTCGTCACTCTGACATTTAGAATAACGGACATTATGGCGTATTTGTTCAGCAAATATATTTCTAGTGAATACCGATACTAAGTTAACTGCTACACAATTGATATAGCAAGAATGATAAATGTCTCAAGTACAATCTGAATTTCAATAATAGCAAACTTTACGGCGAGCTCAGTCAAACGTCACGTCATTTTATACACGGTATGATAAAGATATACATGCTATGTCGTGATACAAAACAAGGCAGGTAACGACGGATTCAGTTTGCAGTGGAGATTAGCAAATTAGCAAGTTTGACTAACTATACCACGTTAGTGAAGGGTTGATTCCACATCAAACCTACCTTATCTCTGCAACGACAGATACTGGAGAGTTGACACTGTGACTTTGTAGTTTACGGTATTGAGGTCATTTTGAGCCTGTTTGCATAAACCCTGAGCAGAGGATCATGGGTAAATTCAAAATGGCGGCCATGTGAGGTACTTGAAAAGTGATATTTCCTCAATTTTCTTCAAAGTGCCTGCTTTTCTGCCATGAAAAGTGGGAAAAACTATCTTATTTCACATCAGATTATTATTTACTAATTTATCATCCAGTTTTTGCTAAGAAATCACTTAAATAAAAACAAAATCGAAAATTCCGAACGAAAAACTGCCAAAAATTGCATTCTTTGAAAATGACATCACTGTGGCGTCATCAAACCGGCCATCTTAGGTTGTTTTACATTTCTGGTAGAGCTTGCCCCGGAGGTATACTGTGGTAAGTTTCAGCCTCATAGCTGAAGGGGTAAGAAATCTCTCAAGCCCCCCAAAAGCCCACGACAGATAGGGTTAAATGCCTTTTCTATCAGCAATACAAACCGAGCAGGACGTCCCTATCGCAAAGTCCGTCACTTGTATATGTATCAATATATCATATATATCATGTATATTCAGGCCCCGTGGGGCTTCCGGGAATTGACCTGGGATGTCGTTGTGCACAGGTCGTAGTAAGAATAGGCATCAGATACTCAGACAGCTTGTCATATGAGGCGACCAACTGAGGCACACGTGGGGTACCCGGGTGTGACAAGGAATAGGACTCCACCCGTAGGGTTCCCAGGTGTGAAAAGGAATAGGACCCAACGTCGTGATATGACTGAAATTTAGTTGAAAGCGACGTTATATGGTGAGAAATATAGTTTGTTCAAATTCTTTGTGCTCTCCTGTGGAAAATATTGTCTCAGACTAAATTTTCGGCGTACACCATTGATGGCGCCATTTCAAAATTACCAAGGATGCTTTGCTGCTGGGAGTTATGCGAATAAGATGAAGCTGGCTTTTATAGAGTCACGTTATGAAACTTCAGCTCACAATTTTTCATAATTCAGGAGTTATGATGGTCGCTCTCCTCTCACACTTAGACCAGATAGATTCCCTGTCGTTTCCCAAACACAACAGAAGTCTGACAATTACAGTATTGCTTGCATAAAGTTGCGATTTATTTATTAATGCCGTCTTTTTAAGCACATCTGACAGTATCAGGCACGTGCACTTAGTTTGAAGACTTACACCAGCCGAAGCTCGCTGGCGTAGTGATGTTCCATCTGTTCCATCTGTTCATGGATCAAGCTGTCTAGACACCAGACCACTAAAAAAAAAAAATAGTCCCGATCCGTTGAGCCGTACAGGCAACCTCTGTCAGAAAAGTGAATTGTTTTTAATGAAATTTCATGTCTCCTTTGTGAGGAATAATTGAAAGCCAGTGGTACATGTTTCAAGCATGATATGTGTTCGGTTCAGCTACGAGTTTGGGTTTAGCTCGAGGTCTAATAAGGTGTTGCTTAGAGGTATAATTAGGTGTCTTTGCACCGCTTTTTTAAAGCGAAGAAAACGTCCAAAGTAGGCCCTATTACTAAATTTGTAGGAACGCGTATAACTCAAAATCGAGACGGGCAACCCCCGCCATCAAGTTTGAGCTTAAACCACTAAAAGATTTACATTGGCGGCAATGTTAACGTAATTGCATCTCGTCGATTCCCTAATCAAGTACAGACTTTCGTATTTCGACAAGAAGTACTTTATTTCGAGTGCTTCAACCTGACAAACTTCTTGACGGGGGTCGCCCATCCAGATTTTGAGTTTTGCGCGCTTGTACAAATGACGTCATAATTTTGGCTTTTTTCTCTGCTTTCAGAAAGCATCACATAGTCCCTCTTAGCAACACCTTATTAGGCCTCGAGTTAAAATCAAACTCACAACGAAACCAAACACATATCATACTCCAATCACCTACCACTGGCCTTCGATTATTCGTCGCAACAAAGACTGGAAAAAATACTGAAAACAATTCACTTCTTTGGCAGAGGTTACCTATTTTATTTCATTATTATTATTTATTATTGTTTTATTTTTTATTTTTTTATTTTTTTTTTATTTTATTTTATTTTTTTTTATTTTTTTCCTCTGGTCTCATCCCGTTTGTCAGTTTGTAGCACTTTAATTAAAATACTTCTTGCCGAAACATAGCAGCCTAGATTTAATTATGAAATCGACGAGATACAATTACGTTAACATTGCCACCAATGCAAATCTTTTAATGGTCTAAGGCCTCAAACGCTTGTGTCCGTTCGTTGTGGCATGGCTTTCAACATGCCGTGTTCCTACTAGCCCGGTCTGCTGTTCTAACATGCTGGAACACAATCACATCAGATGAGAAGAATGGTTCCATTTTAGAGCACACTTTCTGGAAACTGTTTCAACCAATCCCGTAGATATCGCTGGTCCGGGTTTCCACCACAGTTAGTTCGTAGTTTTGCGCTGAATGGGAACGGGTTTAGCGCGCGAAATAACGACCCCTTGTTGTGGCGAGATATATCCAAGTTGTTTGATATTTCACCCGTGGTACGTTCATGTCCATTACATTGTGATCAGCCATATGGTTCGTTGTAAAAAGTAAAACATTCAAATTTTCATCATTGCGATAACCAACTCCAGAAATCAAAGCTTTTAATGAGGAACTACACTAGAAAAACTGCGAATGCGATATCCACCATGGAGCCAAAATAAAAATATGATGGAAGTTAGCCATCACCATGATCACCAAGCCAGTAACTTTTTCGAGACCGTATTGATCCACATATTGGGGCGGCTCATTCTGATGTCGTTTGTCCACGTTTTTGTCATATATGACTCACCAACTTTTGTTAGCAGCTCAATAATGGCTAACTAAGGTTACTTTGCTTCTTTGATCCATACAAGTGGATCATTAATCCACAACGAGCCAGCATGAAGTGATGCCCCAATGGATCACAGAGATGCATACTAATCTCCCCTGGTTGGAAATTGGATCATCAGTGGCTGAATTTCGCAACAGAGTAACATTATATCTTTATTTCTGGATCATCAATCCAAAAATCTTTATTACTGGATCATCGATCGGGGTCTATCCCAGATAATAAATCCCAGACGTTTTCAGTGATATTTCCGAGACAATTTATCGTACAACATTGAAAATTCCCACAGTATATATATAAACTAAAAAACATTAATTGTATTCCTGTCTTTTATTAGAATCTGTTGAGAATTGACGAAAATCACCGATACCATGTTATTTTGGGGCCACCATGACATTGATCTGCCATTGTTATAACATGCAGGCATGACGTTATGATGTCAACAATATAACTCACAAATCTCCCAACTAATTTTTGTTTTCGCGATTTATGGTGAACCACTGGAAGGATTTTGGTGATACTTTGAAATAAATTTAGTATTTTTTATCTACTGTGTGGAGTTTCAATGCTGTCCGATAAACAATGTAGCCCCAGAACTCACTTTAGCTGAGAAAGTGACCTCTGGCGTGGTGGATTTCTGGGAGCGGAAACGGAAACGTCGCATCTGTTCGTTTACTTTCTTATATTTGTTCTACTTTTTATGTGGTTTGTACTCTGTCCCAAATGAGATGCTCAGTACAATAAAGAATCTTATCTTATCATGCGCACAATTAATTTTCGGCGGAACCAATCTCGCATTCGTCTATTTCCGTATTGGCGGAAATTAGCCCAGTTGCTGAGTTCTGGGGATAGATTGCTATTATTCAACTAAACATAGAATTAGTTTTATTTAATTTGAATGAATTATGTTCGTTTGGTTAAATTAACTTCAATTCACAATAAAATGCGATCGGATCGTTCGATTACCAAAGGCACTATTTCGTAGCCGGTTCACTACTTGATCGCCATACGCTCCCCACGGTCATCTCGGTCATCTATACGCGGTAAGACTGATCCTGGGATCGTGTGTATCCATGTTCAGCCTACTTTCGGCAACTGCCAGAGGGAATTTCCATAAATCAATATCACGTGACTTCGTCAGCCAATCAGCTAAAGTCTACCGACGTAACCCCAACGTAACCCCAAGGTAACTCGCCATTTTCGAGTCATGTGATGAACTACTTGTTCAAAATTTCAGATTCACCATACCTCTTGGATGATACGAAGGTTATACATACCTATATATTTTGTAAGCCCAGGCAATATCTGTTTCAGAAGTGGTATGAAAACCTGTAATTTATCAGATTTCTCGAGTCTGTTCTCCGCCGGATGAAGGCCGAACAGAATCCCGTAAATTACCGGATATCGCTCCGCAATAATGGAGACACACGATTCGCAAGCCATCTTATGGATGGCGAAGTGTACGCAAATGGGGTGGGGAGTTGTGCGTTCTATGTGAAGTTCCGCCAGTACGGAAATAGCCGAACGTGAGATTGGTCCGATAAATTGTCCGAGACATATCGCCTAAAACGTCTGAGATATACCATCCGGGACAGACAGTAGACCTGAAGTCACTGTTTAATAACTGGTGTAAATATGGTAAATATGGATATAAGTTTTCCTACTATTCCAAGAAAGGACCACTGAGCTAACATTGTTGATAAGTCCGACAACTGCAGGTAGAAAATAGCCCAGTTATCATCGATTAACAATATTTCCTATGTTAAAAAGATAGCAAAGGCAACCCGATTAATGATCCAGAGCTCATGTGCTCAGCCATTCGGCTGCTATCGAGGCAGGATAGTATTGTCTAAGTATTAACTTGAATTATAGTGAAAACCCGAGACTGAATGATCATTTCAGCTTGTAACATTTATCAATGTAGTGATCGTCATTGTTATGAGACATTTTGGCATAAATCAAAGTTCAGTTGTTACAATGTTATACTACTCAGATGCTCCCAGCGAGTGCCAATTTACAATCAAGTTTCAAAAAAAAATCTTAAGCTCCGAGGGGGGATACCCCCCTCTCAGACTCTCCCCCTCTCAAGCCCCCCCAAACCTGACAACTTATCTACGCCCTTGCCACTGGATCAAAAGATCAGTGAAGTTTGACGATAGAATCAAGTGTTCTGTGCGCCTGTATGTGGATGCACAAATCCGTTTCTCATGAAGGTGCATGCATGCCCATTGTCTAATGATTTAATCAGAATATAAATTATCATTTCAGTTGTAAAAATGTTCAAAACTTCAGAAAATATTTTCCTAAGATACTGCTTTTAAGGGTATTTTGAATGGTTATTTTATTTAGATATTCCTCCAGTGATGCTAATCAGTTATTACATGCATCAATGAACTATTGAGCGAGGACATAAAGTGGTCTTGCTTTATCATCATAATGTATTTCCCCAGTTTATGTGTATTGGTGCTGTGTTTCATGGAAGGGAAAGGGAAGTGGGTGGCATTTTTGTTTAAATCCCGAGTATGGAAGGAGATGTACACAGAATTTCTTGGTGCCATACATTTACCTGCATCCAGGTATCATTATGATTGTTTGTAATTATTAGTCTATGAAAAAACACAATATTAATACAATATTGGCTGTCATGGCTTCAGCATTGTAGGGGACATCCACTTTCAGCGTTCAATGCAGAGCACACTGTTTTACTTCCCAAACCAAAGATATCCTTAAACACAGATAAATTTCATGATCAGTTTTCAAATTTCAAGTAAATTGATTGGAAACAGAACTATTAATATTATGTATCTTATGGGAAAACATAATGCTGGTTATATCAGTATTATTATTCTTGTTTGTGAGAAATGTATACTTATAAATATTTTTTCTGGATGCATTGCAATTTCAGTCGAATACCAATGCATTATGACATAAGATTAAATATCCTATGGTTTATGACCCAGCAAACATTGCCGTTACGGGCCGGTACTGGTCGTATTACGACAGTTCCGGAGGCCCAATATCGGCTTGACAGAAACGACCCTTCACTAGTGGTGCGGTACTGGTGCTGTGTCTGCATTCCAGAACCGGTTTGACGGAAACGGTCCAGTTCTGGTCTGATGTGGTCAATTACGTCCTCGGTACTGGGCCTGTCTCTGTGTACCAGAATCGGTTTGACGGAAATGGTCCAGTGCTGGTCCGGCATCTGTATCACTGAACCAGCTGTGCCTGGAATCAGTCAAAGGCCCGACGTCGGATCAGTTCAGACCGGAAGTCATATCTACAAGGATTGTGGGTAAACCGCTCAACCACAACTGTCGTCTGCTAGTTTAAACTCATGTTCTTCGGCGACGTATTTTCACCTACTTCACAGTAAGTCACTTTATTCACCTATTTATTTTGATCAATTTTGCTACATTTCTTCTCAAGAGTTCAGTTATTTAGATAAATTTTGCAAAGTAGTTGGTACTTTTCCTGATTTTGAATATTTCTTTTGGGCGACTCTCGGTTGCAACAACAGCACATTCTCCACGTTTTACTGTATGTTATGTTTACAAGGTTTCGCGTTCAATTTTAAATGTAAAACACCAGTTTAAACTGATTGTATAATAAATTGTTCTAAAGAACTTGGCTTGAAAGTTTACTTTGTTCGAAACCCGTGTATACGGTCAAGTAAAACAGTGACATGCTAAGTAATTGACCGTTTAGTCCTCTTCGATTGTGTAATATACAACAAAGAATACATAGAGCTGAAATACCAGTAATATTCATGATTTTTTAAAATAATATTGGTCCTGATTACAATGCAAAGTCATTTATCGCTGCAGGTGTATGTATATGCCTATTGATCAGTGTTGGTTGCGGACTAGTTGCGGTAACACACTAGAAACGTCCTTAGGTGTTACGTTAGTATAAAATTAATCTCTAATTCTGCACGTTCCTAGAGTGAGAATATCCAAGTTCGATATTGTTAACACTCATACTAAAAAGCTTCCGTACAAAAGTGACTCGCGCTTCTTTTTTCTATACATTTTAGCATGGATTTTCCAATATATCTAAAATATGACACCTTGAACCAAATAATATTTCATCGTATAATATCACGACAGATGTGGTGAATCTGACTTTGAAAACAGATTCGTTTGGTTCAAGATGTCACAATCTAGATGTACTAAAAAATCCATGCTAAAATGTATACGAATCAGTCAAGAACAGACGAAGGTTCAATTTCAAACATCAATCGACGCTGTTTTACGTCATTTTTGATTCTGAGAGTTAACCACAGCAAACTTCAGTGTTTTATCTGTAAGAAACACAGATATTTGTGCAGAATTAAACAAAATTAATTTTAGCTTAACTAACATAACATCTAAGGGAGTTTCTCTGACTCGTATGTTACGGTAATTGCTCCTTTCTCGTGATTGACGATAGAACATGAACGATGTTCGGGGGTCTCTGATGATCTTTTTTCCTGGAGAGGTCATCAAGATGCCCGAACATGGTTTATGCCCTACCCGCATCATTCACCGGAAACCTACTGTACTTATCCAACACTGGCCCAATATTGGAGCCAGTACCGGTATTGTACTGGACCGCCATCGGTTGGATGCCGGCCCACTAATGGCACTACATATCCGTGCCATCATCTGACCTAACACGGGCCATATTCGGCGCGATACCGGGCCAATTCTGATATTACGTACTGGCCCTATTTAGTTGTGCCAGAACTAGTTCTTACCTGGTCCATTTCGGTTCAATTCCGGGCCATTTCTGGCACACTGTATTGGCCCAATTTAGCCCCAATGAGCACGCCGGTGCAGGCTCAGAATCGGTTGCAGTAAACGGGCCAATTATGAGGTAGTTATTGAACCAGTATTGGCCCAATGTTTCTGTGTTAGCTGGGGAACGTGTATATGGACAGTAAGTTAATTATATTCTCAGACATACAGTTTCATGAAAATTCAATGTTTTGTTATGTCCTTATTAAACAATTTACTTTGATGAAACTAAATTCGCAGTTTGCTTCATGGAGTCACTGACTGGTGACTGATCAGTTTATTTGCCTCACTGAATCGCTGGTTGAACTGATACAAATAACCGGCCAGCTGTTGACTCGTCGTGACAAACTGCAAAGTTATATCTTAACAATTTTGGCTATTTGAGCCAAAGAAAGTTCCATTCGGACAGCAGTGCAAATATGACTCTTCTGGTTGAAATGCAGCCGGTGGACTTGCCTAAAAACTGACTCAATAAGTTAATCATATAATAATAATTTTGGATCATTTAGCCATTACCTGGGTGAGACTGTAATGAGATAAAATTCTAGACATGCTAGAGGAGAGGGTCAAATGGCTCAATAATGGCTACTTCAATGATCTCACAATTTGAAGGACTCACTGGTGGATGATTAATGGTTGAATCAGTCTTTCAGTGGATCATTCATGGATTGCAGTTTTTCTAGTGTAGGACAACGTGGTTGACTAACCGACTTTCCCTCGGCCTAAAGCCTTTTGTGAAGAGGGAAACTAAAAATTCTTTCTATTTTTTTTAAATATCGTTTATATTTCAAGGAGAACCCGAATCGTGAGTTAATCATATAGATTTGGGAGTGAATGGAATTAATATGACTTTAATTTGAGTTCCTTTCGTTTTCATTCATTGAACCGTGACCTTGAGAGGATAAGCCATAGTACTATGTCCACAGGAATGTTAGTAACTGGTATTGCAGTATAACCGAGAAAAAAAAATAAAGATAAAACCATAACCGGTACACATTGTAAATGTAGTTTGCTTACCTTTATTCATCTTCTTCAATCATCAGCATGCTGGCGACTCCGGACAAATCGGTAATAAACAGACCACTTCATAGGATGTATAATTTATACACAGGAATACGATAGAGTACAGCTACTGCATTGTGATCAATCTGACCCCCTCCCGCCCAATCGAGTCACAATGGAACATCCACTGCTTTGTAATCAATCTGAACTCCTCCCGCCCAACCAAGCCACAATGGAGCATCCACTACAGTGTGATCAATCTCAACACCTGGTCGAGTTCAAAAAGGACACATCAGTTGGCGAACATCGTCACATGGGCTCCTTGGTGAATGCGATGTCGTTTAAACAGGACACTGATCCACGTGACTCGAGTGACTGCTTGGATAAGCCTGGAATCACTCGAGAATTTACAGAATACCCTATGGGTCGAGAAATCAAGCAAGAACAGTCTGACTTGGAATATCTCTCCACCACCCCGTGCATCAAACCGGAAAATGGGCAAATACCAACCATTCCAGTAGACTCCTTACCCAAACAGGAGGAAATATCAGCCGAATCAATCAAGCTAGAACCCAACACGTCGGATGATGCTCCTTGTAAGCTTGTATACAAGAACGAGGGGATCAAAGTAAGTAAAAACTAACTGAAAATTTATGACATATATATAAGTCATGTATTTCTCTCGGTTCATTATGACAATGCGGTAATATTTCAAGCCCAGCGCAATCATTTTTCCCCGACAAGTTTCCGGTAATGGATATATTGGGTGAGTCAATGAAGAGATCGTATAAAAGCCAATAAGCAAAGCGTAATCAGCTAGTAATCCGTGTCTTCGTAATGGCCGTTATGGTTGATTAAAACGTTTAGTGTGTAATATACCGATATCCACTTCATTTCAGCAGGAAGATCTAAACTTTGATCTGTGTCAGTCAGACAGCGAGGGTCCAATCGAAGCCCCGTTTCCGGTAGTATTATATCAACGTTGGACAACTTCGAAGTTGACAGAGGAAAAAGAAAAAATGGAACATGATAAATTGGATGGACCAATGAATGACCAAGAAATAGTTTCCGCTGTACCGAATATACATGTACTGAGCTCACATGAGCACACAGCTACATGTAACAAAATTTCGATTAGCAACAAACCATACAGATGCATAGTTTGTGATTATCGGTGTGGACAATTATCGGACTTTCTAACACATTCCAGAAAGCATACTGTTGTGTCTTCTGAATGTCAACTCCATTATCACGAATTCCTTTACAAGCCTCGTCACATACACAAGAAGCCATACAAATGTTCACACTGTGATTACAGAGCAGCTATCAAGAGTAATCTGTCCCAACACATGAGAAGACACAACGACGAGAAGCCACACAAATGTTCACAATGTGATTACAGTGCAGCTTTCAGGAGTAATCTGTCCCAACACATGAGAACGCACACCGGGGAGAGGCCATACAAATGTTCACAGTGTGATTACAGTGCAACAGTAAAGAGTCATCTATCCAAACACAGGAGAACACACACCGGGGAAAGGCCATACAAATGTTCATGGTGTGATTACAGTGCAGCTGTAAAGGGTACGCTGTCCCAACACATGAGAACACACAACGGCGAAAAGCCATACAAATGCTCCCAGTGTGATTACAGTGCAGCTGTAAAGCGTCATCTATCCAAACACATGAGAACACACACAGAGGAAAAGCCATACACATGTTCATGATGCGAATACAGTGCAGCTGTAAAGAGTACTTTGTCCCGACACATGAGAACGCATACTGCGGAGAAGCCATACAAATGTTCCCAGTGTGATTACAGTGCAACTTTCCAGAGTTATCTGTATCAACACATGGGAACACATAACGGCGAGAAGCCATACAAATGTTCACAGTGTAATTACAGTTCAGCTTTCAGGAGTAATCTGTTCCAACACAGAAGAACGCACAACGGAGAAAGGCCATACAAATGTTCACAGTGTGATTACAGTGCAACTTTAAAGAGTCGTCTATCCAAACACATGAGAACACACTCCGGGGAAAGGCCATACAAATGTTCATGGTGTGATTAAAGTGCAGCTGTGAAGGGTACTCTGTCCCAACACATGAGAACACACAAGGGCGAAAAGCTATACAAATGTTTCCAGTGTGATTACAGTGCAGCTGTAAAGGGTCATCTATCCAGACACATGAGAACACACACCGAGCAAGGTCATACAAATGTTCATGGTGCGATTATAGTGCAGCTGTAACGGGTACTCAGTCCCAACAAATGAGAACACACAACGGCGAAAAGCCATACAAATCATCTATCCAGACACATTCATACAAATGTTCATGGTGCGATTATAGTGCAGCTGTAACGGGTACTCAGTCCCAACAAATGAGAACACACAACGGCGAAAAGCCATACAAATGTTCATGGTGTGATTATAGTGCAGTAATAAAGAGTTATCTGTCCCAACACATGAGAACATACAACGGCGAAAAGCCATACAACTGGCACAGTGTGATTACAGTGCAGCTAGGAAAAGTAATCTATCCCAACACGTGAGGACACACACCGGGCAAGGCCATACAAATATTCATGGCGTGATTACAGTGCAGCTGTTAGAGTACTCTGTCCCAACACACGATAAGGCATACTGCGGAGAAGCCATACACATGTTCACTGTGTGAGTACAAGTCCGCTGACAAGAGTACTTTTTCTAATCACATGAAAAGACACACCCATACAAATGATCCGTGTTCGATTACAGTTCGATTGACAAGGGTAGCCTTCCCAACACATAACACAGACTTGAGACGAGTACCACTTGAAAGACTGGTCTTTCCAAGCACGTAATAATACACACCGTGAAGAAGCCGTACAACTGTTCACAGTGTGGTTACAGTTCTGCTGATCCGGGTAATCTTTGCGGACACATGATAAAACACTTATGAGAAGCCTTACAGATGTTCACAAAGTTATTACAGCTCTGCTTGCAACAGTAGCCTAACCCAACACGAGGGATTAACCATATAAATGTTCACAGTGCGATTACTCAGTCTCGAGAAATGACCCATAATACCTTGTGAGTGCTGGAAAGGATCCGGTGAGAGTTATTGGTTAGAAGACCGCGCATTGTAAATATTGTTTGTTCAAAAAATATGTTCCATGTGGTATGCATGTACAAAAAAAATAGTGACGAACGTGGATTTCATGGGAAAAATGCAAATGCGAGAGTGTTGTAAATTGGGGTCTGCATAACCCAGAACCGGAACATGTCCAGTGAAAGCGGAATGAGATTTGTAAAGTCTGTCCCTGAATAGTTAAGACTAAACCCACCTTTGTGATTCTAAAAGTGATCTGCATATAGTTTCTTCTTGAGCCTTAGCAAGTTCAGGTGCTCTTATAAACCTGTGTTGTCTTTGAATTACACCAGACTAAATCACAGCGATGGTGAAAATGACTGTCATTGATTTCTATTCCCTTTGTCGGGGAATATTTTAAATATCAAACTCTGGGGTCCAGCCTTGTGATCTTTGTGTATTGGTTAACTTGTTCAGGAAGGTACACTAATTGCAGGTCTAATAATGAGGGTGATATTTCTGTCAGGCTGGAAATGGAAAGGAGAGTTATTATTCCAAGAAAACTATTCATTTATTTTATATCAGCTTATAGTGCTTTTTCATACCATATCATATGGAATTGAATTGAGAAATGTCACCTCTGTGATAACTTAGTGTGAAAATCTTGTAAGATCTGATGGTTTGTGCTTTGCTAATGGGAAATTTCCAATCAGTTGACAGGCCCCATGAATGGTGGTGTTTTCTTGGGCATTAAGCTGACAAGAGCAAACCGAAGCCCTGAAGACAAGACACCCACATGTTGACACTGTGATATCTGGTCTGTTCATCAAAATAAGCTTGACACTGATAAATAATCTCACAAGAAAACTGATTAAGGATTGTTTTACAATCATTGATTTGTGATCCATTTTGTTGTTAGATATTCTATCTTTAGACAGAGCTCAATGTTGTTTGTCGCTATTTAGCTAAAATATTGCTGAACAGGCGTTACAGTTAATTTCTTCCGCGCTCTCTTCACAGAGCAAAATATGCAGTCTCCGACATTTCATGGATTGAGCTTTGGACTTGTTCATATTTGCGATTTTTTCTGCAAAAGCCGCTAAGAAGACCGAGAAATTTATTTGGTGATAAATATAATCTATTCAGATTCTTCGTGGCCGAAAAATGCTTTACTTTGGAAAAATATGATCCAAAATCGGATTATACCATTGACAGCGTCATTTCAAAATTACTAATGACGCTTTGCTGCTGCATGGGAGTTTATTGCGAATAAGCTGACTTTTTTATGGTCATGTCATGAAACTTCAGCTCTAAATTTTCCATAATTCAGGAGCTATAGTGGTCGCTCCCCTTCCACACTAAGACCAGATAGATTCCCATCGTTTCCCAAACACGACAGAAGCCTGACAATTACAGGAATGATTGCACCAGTGTGCACATTATTTATTAATCACGTATTTTTAAACACCCATGACAGTTTCAGGCACGTGCACTAAGTTTGCAGACTTACACCAGCCGAAACGCGTTGGCGTAGTGATGTTCCATCTGCTCATGGATCAGGCTGTCTCGGCACCGGGTCACTGTCTTCAGCCAACCTCTGCCAGAGAACTGAATTGTTCTTACAAAAAAATTACTCGTCTGTTGCACATGACGAATAATTGAAGGCCAGTGGTAGTTGTTTGGAGTTGATATGTGTTCGGTTTAGCTAAGAGATTGATTTTAAATCGGGGTCTACTCTAATAAGGTGTTGCCCAGATAGATTTATTGAATGTCTCTGCACCGCTTGCACAAAGCATAAAAAAACCTAAAAAATATGAGGTCACCTGAGCGCGTATAACTCAAAATCGAGACGGGTCAGGTTGTAGCACTTAAACACTTGCCGAAACATAGCAGTCTAGACTTAATTATGGAATAGACGAAATACAACTACGTTAACATTGCCACCGATGTAAATCTTTTAGTGGTCTAACTCAAACGCTTGTGTCCGTTCCTTGAAGGCAAGGGAGACCACTGGCATTATTATGCCATTGTTTTCAACATGTCAGTCAATTACGTGAGGCGTGGTCCTACTAGCCCGGTCTGCTGTACTAGCATGCTGGAACACAATACCATCAGATGGGAAGAATGGTTCTATTTCTGAAAACTGTTTCAACCAACCCCGGTCTCCGCCAACGTAGATATCGCTGGTCCGGGTTTCCGCCACCTTTAGTTCGTGGTTTTACACTGGACGGGAATGGGTTTAGCGCGCGAAGTCACGACCCACTTGTTGTGGCGAGATTTATTCGGGTTGTTTTGATATTTCACCCCAATCTCACGTTCGGCTATTTCCGTATCGGCGGAACAAGCCTCTCACATAGAACGCACAAATCCCCACTGGTGGGGAGCGTGTGACGATCACGCAGTGAGCCGGCTAAGAAATAGTGCCTTCGATAATCGAGAGATCCGGGTGCATTTTATTGTGAAATTCAGTTAATTTTAACCAAACGAACATAACTCATTCAAATTATACAAAACTATTTCTATGTTTAGTTGAATAATAGCAATCTATCACCAGAACTCAGCAACTGGGCTAATTTCCGCCAATACGGAAATAGACGAATGCGAGATTGGTTCCGCCGAAAATTAATTGTGTGCATGATAAGATAAGATTCTTTATTGCACTGAGCATCCCATTTGGGACAGAGTACAAAACATATAAAAAGTAGAATAAATAAGAAAGTAAACAAACAATTTTGATTTGCGTTCACTATGAAAGCCTACGGGACTACCATGGCTTGTCAGTAAACAACAGCATATTAAAAGAGAAAGCCTGGTGTCACGTTATACTGGACTAGGGTAAAGAGGGAAACTAAAAAAATCTCCTTACTATTTTTTTAAACATCTTTTGTATTTCAAGCAAAACTCGATTCGCGAGTAATTGATATAGATTTGGGAGTAAATGAATTAATACGTCTTGTGGTTTTATTTGGTTAATTTGAGTTCCATTCGTTTTCATTCGTTGGACCGTGACAGTGAGAGGACAAGCCATACTATGTTCACAGGAATGTTAGGAACTTGGATTGCAGTATAATCGAGAAAAACCATAACCGGTACACAATGTTAATGTAGTTTGAGTGCTGGCGACTCTGGACAAAGTGATAATAAACAGACTACTTCATAGGATGTATAATTTATACACAGGAATACGATAGAGTACATCTACTGCATTGTGATCAATCTGAACCCCTCCCGCCCAACCAAGTCACAAGAGAACATCCACTGCTTTGTAATCAATCTGAACTCCTCCCGCCCCACGGAGCCACAATGGAGCATCCACTACATTGTGATCAATCTGAACACCTGGTCGGGTTCAAAAATGACACATCAGTTGACGAACACCGTCACATGGGCTCCTTGATGAATGCGATGTCGTTTAAAGAGGAAACTGATCCTCGTGACTTGGGTAACTGCTTGGATAAGACTGGAATCACTCGAGAATTTACAGAATACCCTATGGGTCGAGAAATCAAGCAAGAACAGTCTGACTGGGAATATCTCTCCACCACCCCGTGCATCAAACCGGAAAATGGGCAAATACCAACCACTCCAGTCGACTCCTTACCCAAACAGGAGGAAATATCAGCCGAACCAATCAAGCTAGAACCCAACACGTCGGATGATGCCCCTTGTAAGCTTGTATACAAGAACGAGGGGATCAAAGTAAGTAAAAACTCACTGAAAATTCATGACATACATAGAACAGGCATGTATTTCTCTTGGTTCACTATGGCAATGCCGTAATATTTCAAGCCTAGCGCAATCATTGTGCTAGCGCAATCATCAGCTAGTAATCCATGTCTTCGTAATCAGCTGTTGCGGTGAAACGATATCCGTTCTGTTTGAGATGGAATTTGCCCTGTCTGTTCGTTCTAAGTACTTCGGCCTCGAACCGGATGAATCGTGGACCAGTTCAATATATATGTGGGAGTATGAACCCATGTACTTCAAGATCCTCATGGTACTCATATGAACAGTCACAATCAAAGCGTGACTGAGATACATCATTCTTTAGATGACGACTTTACAACGAATATTATGGATTAAGAATACTGATCAGCGATACGGATTTGATTTTTGGAACATCATGATGTCTTGCCGGCATCATTGAAAACTGTTGACCGCTTCTCTCTTGCAGGAAACAAACCTATGTTTATGTATACTATGATTGTCTTTTTGAATTTGGTGCTAATACTGTTATATGGAATATGGAATAGGTCTTTGGATTATGGACGCGGATATTCTCTAATGGACGACGGCTGGATTATGAATGACGGACTAGACGCTAAATGGCTTGTAATTCACAAAGGAACGATAGTAATACTGTGATACTGCTTTAGGCTCACCCGTGGGTATGTTGATTTATCAAGTGATCTGTTGAATTTCATACAAGTTCAAGTCGAAAGCTTGTACATTATATATGTTAACATGGAGTATAACTCAGAAGTTTGTCTATTTTAATATAATAAAACTGTTAATAAACCCAAGATGAAGGCCACGGAAGACTATAGATCTCCGTGGGTACACGTTCTGCTGCACTTATCAAAGGGAAGGGAGGGAGGGATTTGGCTTAAATGTCACACTCAAGCTTGTTTCACTCATATGGTGACAGCCAGTTTGGTTGGTGGAAGAAGCCGGAGTACCCGGAGAGAACCACCGCCCTTCGGCTAGTAACTGACAAACTTTCACACATGGACCAGCCGGACTCGAAGCCGTGCCGCTTTAGCGGTGTGAGTCCACTTATCAAAGGTCATCAAGTGTGTGTAAAAGTTGTTTATTCATCTGTCAATTATCAGAAGAGTGGCATAGAATGGCCGTTATGGTTGATTTAAACATTAGTGTGTAATATACCGATATTCACTTCATTTCAGCAAGAAGATCTACACTCTGATCTGTGTCAGTCAGACAATGAGGGTCCAATCGAAGCCCCGTTTCCGGTAGTATTATATCAACGTCGGATAACTTCGAAGTTGACTGAGGAAAAAGAAAAAATGGAATGTGATAAATTGGATGGACCAATGAATGACCGAGAAATAGTTTCCGCTGTACCGAATATACATGTAGTGAGCTCACATGAGCACACAGCTAACCAAATTTCGATTAGCAACAAACCCTACAGATGTATTGTATGTGATTATCGGTGTGGACAATTATCGGACTTTCTAACACATTCCAGAAAGCATACTGTTGTGTCTTCTGAATGTCAACTCTATTATCACGAATTCCTTTACAAGCCTCGTCATATAAACGGAAAGCCATACAAATGTCCACAGTGTGATTATAGTGCAGCTCTCAAGAGGAATCTGTCCAAACATATGAGAAGACACAACGGCGAGAAGCCACACAAATGTTCACAATGTGATTACAGTGCAGCTTTCCGGGGTACTCTGTCCCAACACATGAGAACGCACACTGGGGAGAGGCCATACAAATGTTCACAGTGTGATTACAGTGCAACATCAAAGAGTCATCTATCCAAACACATGAGAACACACACCGGGGAAAGGCCATACAAATGTTCATGGTGTGATTACAGTGCAGCTGTAGAGGGTACTCTGTCCCAACACATGAGAATACACACTGGCGAAAAGCCATACAAATGTTCTCATTGTGATTACAGTGCAGCTGCAAAGAGTCATCTATCCAAACACATGAGAACACACACCGGGGAAAGGCCATACGAATGTTCATGGTGTGATTACAGTGCAGCTCAAAAGAGTACTTTGTCCCGACACATGAGAACACATACTGGGGAGAAACCATACGAATGTTCACTGTGTGAGTACAAGTCTGCTCACAAGAGTACTTTTTCTAATCACATGAAAAGACACCCCGGAGAGAAGCCACGAAAATGATCCGTGTTCGATTACAGTTCGATTGACAAGGGTAGCCATTCCCAACACATAACACAGACTGGAGACGAGTATTCTCAGTGTAATTACAGTTCGATTTGCAAGACTGGTCCTTCAAACCACATAAAAATACACACCGTAAAGAAGCCATACAACTGTTCACAGTGTGATTACAGGTCTGCTGACCCGGATAAAACACTGGTGATAAGCCATACAGATGTTCACAAAGTGATTACAGCTGTGCTTGCAACAGTAGTCTAAACCAACACGAGGGATAAACCACATAAATGTTCACAGTGCGATTATTCAGTCTCGAGAAATGACCCATAATACCTTGTGAGTGATGGAAAGGATCGGTTCGAGTTCTTGGCTAGAAGACCGCGGATTTTACATGCAGTTTGTTCAGAAAAAAAGTTACATGTGGTATGCGAGTACAAAAGAGAAATAGAAACAAACGCGGATTTCATGGGAAATGACGCAAAAGCGAGTGTTAAAAATTTAGGTCTGCATAACCCAGAACCGGAACATACTCCAGACTAATTCACAACGATGATGAAAAAGACAGTCAAGCTACCTATCCATTGACACTGACTGACAGTCAAGCTACCTATCCATTGACACTGACTGACAGTCAAGCTACCTATCCATTGACACTGACTGACAGTCAAGCTACCTATCCATTGACACTGACAGACAGTCAAGCTACCTATCCATTGACACAGACTGACAGTAAAGCTACCTATCCATTGACAGTGACTGACAGTCAAGCTACCTATCCATTGACGCTGACTGACAGTCAAGGTACCTATCCATTGACACTGACTGACAGTCAAGCTATCTATCCATTGACACTGACTGACAGTCAAGCTACCTATCCATTGACACTGACTGACAGTCAAGTTACCTATCCATTGACACTGACAAAAGAAAGCCGATTAAGGATTGTTTGACAACCATTGATCTATTTGTCATCCATTTTGTTATGGAAAAATTTTATGTCTGGATAGAGATTAATATTGTTCGTCGCTATTTCGCTAAAAAAACTGCTAATTATTATATAATAATAATAATAATATTGTAATATTGGTTAAAATTAATTTCTCTCTCTCTCTCCTGCATTTGCGATGTCACGGTGACGTCATTTTATGGACTGTGCTTTGGGCTTATTCATTATCATATTTGCGATTTTCTCCACAAATGCTGCTTAGAAGACCGGCAAATTTATTTGGTGAGAAATATAGTCTATTCAGATTCTTCGTGGCCAAAAAATGCTTTACTTCTGAAAAATATTTTCCAAGACTAACTTTTCGGATTCCACCATTGACAGCGTCATTTCAAAATTACCAATGATGCTTTGCTGCTGGAAGTTATGCGAATAGGATAAAACTGACTATTATAGGGTCATGTTGTGAAACTTCAGCTCACAATTTTCCATAATTCAGGAGCTACAGTGGTCGCTCCCCTTCCACACTAAGACCAGATGGATTTCCATCGTTTCCCAAACACGACAGAACCCTGACAATTACAAGATTGAATGCATACATGTGCAGTTTATTTATTAATCCCCGCGTCTTTTTAAACACCCCTGTTCATGGATCAGGCTGTTTCGGCACCGGGCCACTGTCTTCAGGCAACCTCTGCTAGAGACGTGAATTGTTTTTAAAGAAATTTCCCGTCTCTGTTGTGACGAATAGTTGAAGGTCAGTGCCTGGTGGGACCAATTAGTGACCAATTTTACTGCATTTTTTAGTCTTGCTTAAAAACTAAATCATCCCGGACTAAATATTTCCATGGGATAAAGAAGAACCTATCATAATTATTTCTGTGCCATTTTGTCGTTGTTTCCAAACGAACTTTTCAAGTTTGGCTGCCTAGAATAGGCTATACTCCGGATATTTGCCGATCTGTGTAACCAATTGGCGTGGGTGTTTGAATTTCGTTATTTCGACAAGTTTTATTCCATTACTGGTGAAAAATTTTGCTGTATAAATAAAGCTGATTTCTTATGAATATACTTTCACCAATAACACGTTATATTCTAAAGTCTGTCCATTTTAATTAGTCGTCTACTTTGGAGCTTATCAAAAATCATAGTTAATTATGCATAAATATTCTTTTTTGCAGCGTGTAGAACAAACTGAACTCTACAAAATGACTACCATTTCTTCGTGATATTGACAATATATCACTCTTGAAATAACTTTGTAATTCACTACATATAAAACTCCAGTGAGGTTGTTTCATGTACCCGGTCTCAATTACATAAGGAGACGTCATAATATATTCATGATCACTGGCACAAATTTCAATGTTGCCGTATAAGGTAATAACAGGGGGTCCGTTGGATTGTCACTTATATCCCACGACCAGTGAAATTGGCGAATGATAAACGGCATTGTTGACCTTTGTGCTACTAAACGCGAATATATTGTGACGTCTCCCTATTTAATTGAGGCCCGGTACATGACACAACCGTAGTGGAGTTTTATATGGAGAGAATTACAAAGTTATTTCAAGCCTGATATATTATCGATATCGAGTCATGGTCATTTTGTAGTGTTCAGTTTGTTCTACACGACACAGAAAGAAAATTTATGCAGAGTTAACTACTGATTTTGACAACGTTCATAAAGTTAGACCGCGGTTCGCAGTTCGTTATTCGCGGGGAACAGTCATCAGCGACTCATAGCCGCGTCCTTAGCAGCGCTCCCTGGAGTCAGATTTGGGATATGAATATGCAAAGATATAGAGCATAACATTCTCTCTTGCTATGCAGATTTTGGAGTTCAAAGTACTCATAATAAAAAAATACAGATTTCCATATCTGAAGAAATAATTGATGCTCCCCTCAAATAAAGAACTGCGAACCGCGGTCTAACTTTATGAACGTGTTTTGACAAGCTCAAAAGTAGACGACTAATTAAAATGGACAGACTATAGGTACGTCACAATGACACCGTGAAACCGGAAATAGGAGCATACATTCAACAGCGGAGAATTTGGGAATTGCCAAAGGTCAATCATTCTACCCCGTTCAGTATCAACTCGGGGAAAGAGGGAAGATATGTTTTTGGTGTGAGTGAGTGAGTAGGGTTTAACGGCGTTTTCAGCATTCATATCACGACGGTGCCTACATGTGCCAGGACACGAGAGTGCATGCCCAAATTTCCTATTATCCTGGACACTGATCAGCCCGGTCACGCATCCAAGTATTGAGCGGGCTCAATGTTGAATAGCTTCGGTGATATGACGAGAACCGGTGTGTCAGACGCTATTGGTTGTCATGTGAGCGATGATCAGCAAGCATAGTTTATACATTAACCTATACTTGCATGAAGAGTAAAGCATGGAGCAATGACGTATGGTTTCCATATTCACCTATGATCTGATCAATGCCTCCAGGCCTGATAATTAGTGTCAAACAGAGAGGCATGGTGGGAACATGCTTTGGATATGGAGAGGGCGTATGTCGTCAGATCTGACAATCAATGTTCAGCCTTCGTTCACAAGAGAATTTCCCAGTTAATAATCGAAATATCTTGTTCTGTTCGACAGCTAGGACCAACTCCAAACATGCATACAGTGATAATTCAAAACCATGACGAACAATGATGAACAATGATGTGCAAATCGTTTGAACAATGACTGCTTTAATCTGTACAGAGAAAGAAAAACTCCAGTAGGTGAGATAAATTATAGACTAGGCAAGTTAGCGTTGTGTTACTGTTAAACGTAAAATACTAAATGCAATAATAATGAATGCAATAAATAATCTGGACGGAAATCAGAAAGTTTCCCCAGTTGTGAATAGATTTCGTCCACAGTCTAAATTGTCCACATAAACCAGGTGCATGATTTATGCTTTTACGATTTATATACTACTATATATTAATTTCGATTGTTTTAGCGATTGAGCTGTAGAAATAATACTGTCCATAAAAAAAAAGTATCAGAATCTGAGATCGATACGATTGATACAAAATCTAAGGCACTCGTCAACTAATGGTTTATTATCACATATTCTAGAAAAATAAAGAAATAAAACAATACCGGTATGTAGTACATCGGGTATATATGCTTACACCTTGACCCTATGTACAGTATAATGGACTATGGGGTATAGGCATATACACGCAGTGTTTACTACATACCGACAGTGTTCTATTTCCTTATATTTATAGAATATGTGGTTTGAATCAATCCACTCATTATAATTAGTTTTGCGAGTGACTTGGTACAGAATATCTAAGTCCGCGCTGAGATAATAACTCTAATCGTTGTTCAATGTGAAAAGTCAAATGTGAATAAGTTATTGTACCGAGATCAACAAACATGGCAAACAAACCATCTTCGAATCCCAAGTCCATCTCTACGCCTGCGGTAAGAACTGCCCGTGGTACATTGGCTCATAAGTAGTCTTCGAATGAGGGTTGTGAATCTATTAACAGATCCGAGTCGCCATTTATATCGAATCAGTTTGAATGTATTACGTCACCACCACTATGCTTCCATAATAAGTGAATAATTCGTTACGGCGAACGACCTCACCAACAGAGTTGCCGTGGGCCGGTTCTGATTGGTTCGAAGATGAAATGAACACATCGGATCATGAAGAAAATTGATTGGCTAATATACCCAAGGTGACCTCAGAACGTATGCGTATGGTTGGTTAATATGCACAGGTGAATTCAGAGCATACATGCGCAGGAATTAACTTGGCATACGAAGATGAAATATATAAATCTTCACACCAATCAGTTCATGTGGCATATGCGTTATTATTTCTCAACGAATATGAAATGAGTATTCTCATGGCTTCCTGTTGTAAGCCTCCTACTGTCAGATATACCCTCTGTTTGCATTTGAGCTGAATTAGCTGCGCGTAGCTTTTGTGCGCTTGACTCTCAGCCATTCAGCATCGTCAGTTTGTCAACGGAGCGGAATGGGCTCAGCATGACACAGCTAAACAGGACCGTTTGTTTTGTGTGATAATTTAGAATAAAATTTTCAATTCGTTTACAAGATTTGATACTGGAAGCATATTCGTTCTCTCACACATCACATGTCCATCAGAATCGATACAGACCGAATGCGCATGCGCGCCGCATTTTCCTACACAGTGCAATCAGAGGGTGTTTCTCCGGCCTTTAGGAGGTTGCAGAATGACAATGACATAAGAGTTCGTCTTGCATTTAAGAGAGTTCAAATGGAACACATTTGTCAGGATACCGCATTATAGCGTCCACCATTCTTCTGAATTCAATGAAGTTCGCCAAAGAAAAGATATGATCTATCAGGGGTCTGGACACCATGGACTCTATCTCAGCTCGGCCTCGGGTGCCGTAATTGCCTATTGCTAGTGCGAAAACGAAAGCTTTCACTTGAAGTCTGCGAACCTCGCGCGCTAAATTCGCACCACAGTTGGAATGTCCGTCAGTCAACACCAGAACTTCTTTCACCGATTCTGTGGCGGACCGAATACCTGAAGAAGTATTAATAAGTGATTATAAATAGTTATAGATATTCATACACCAACATATTTAGCAAGTAATTCATGGCAAGAAATACGAAAAACGCAGTCCATATGCAACAATCCACGTTACTGCGGCTGGTCCGGTTGAGCGTGCGCCTTCAGTCATTTTCGAGATCTGCATCGTGCCCATTTACTTAAATTTAGCTGAAGCAGAAAGTATATTACAGATACAGCACCACATGACCTGTGCAAGAATGTCCCATTGGATACATTTGGATTTAAAATTGTGATATTCAGTCCATTCAACCCCATACAATGTACTAAATTCGTTCAAAACGATTACGGTATTCGTGTATTTTTATAGAAAAAATTGAAACAAATTATATTAAAGAATATAAGAAATTAAGCTACTGTGTTTTGAAAATGGTGCACCAATTGGTGAGTATAAAACTGAACAATTTGTTGATATTCATTGTTCCCCGAGCTGTTCAAGTTTGGGAAATGCTCGCTCCTAATTGTGTTTCCTTAAGCCCAATTAACATGGGTCACATCTCTGTATGTCAACTGTTCTAGCATGATGGAGAATTCTTAGTGAAAAATAAATGAACTTCAGGAGCTTTTCAGTTGCAAAGAACATTTAAATAACTTGCAACTATCTTTGATCCTCAAATGGCCGCCATTTTGAATTCACTCAAGATCCTTTGCCTCTAGGATGACTCCAATATCAACTATCAAATCAGAAAGTGTCAACGCCCTGTTGCGTTGAAACAGTTTGGTATATATGGTATAAACCTCCCACAATCCCAGGTTCATACTTCATGTAAGGTTTACGAGACAATGCATAGAATAGCCAAGTCTGGGGACAACAATGTGTCTAGAACTGTGCCTTTTCAGCGACAAAAAGTCCCAGACAATAGTTCCTACATGAAGTAACGACCCAACCCCACCACCTTCGCCAAAATCAAGCTAGATAGAGTTAGAAGATGTGTTGCGGTTCTGCAAGTTACACATACCTGTATCCGGTTCAAACATGTATTTATGTGCATACACAAAGGCATCACCAGTACACGTCGCTTGTCGGTCCTGTGGCATGCCCAGTATGGCCTGTCGGACACTGGCTATGGTCCAGTGAGTCTTAAAGTTGAAGTTAAGAACCACTCTACTGGAAAATGTCACAATGGCTATCCGGTTATTTTGTACTCCTCGTCCAATGCTTCCGCAAAGTCTCTCAATCAGGTCCGCGAGCTTCTGTTTCGTGGTTGTCCAATCGCTGCTACTGATACTGCCGCTCATGTCGATGATGAAGAGGAGGTCACGTGGTAGAAGCGTCAGAGAACCACCTGTTCCTGAATCAGCCACTACACCGAGGGTCCCGGCCGTTCTGGCAAAGCTGTAATAATGGCTATGCCCAGTCATGAATTTGTTGTGAAATTTCTTATGTACATTTTGTTGGTCCCACGCATCTGAAATGAAGATAACAAGAATTGAGTAATGCATTAAGGTTACTGTATCGGGTCGAATATTCAAAACCTCGATTTTTTTTGTCTTATACCAGAGTACACAGTCAAGCGTACAAGTTGGGGGAATAACAAATTATGAAATTTAGTGCATTGTAGTAAAAAACATTACTCTTTAAAACTTAAGCCATTCGTGGTGCAGTAGGTAACGCTCAATTAAGCAAACTTCGTGCACCAGGGGACAGCAGGGGCATAAGGATTACTCACGCTCAGAGCGAAGACTGTGTATCGTGGTCCATGGCCAAAGCACCGTTTTAATAATTGGCTCACCTAGCATAACATAGTTTTTTAAGCCGAAACATTGTTTTTTCCCCTCAAAGATCGGCATATTGAAGTAACTTATACTCCTTATCTTGTATAATAACCAGCTTTATATCCTCGTTACTCCGATGAACCGTCCTAATATCTCTGCACAAAGGCGAAACAGGTACGGCGATTACTTTTCTTACCCCATTGAGCTAGTGGGCTGAAACTTACCTCACTATACCCTTGGGTCAATCTTTGCCAGAGAATGTAGCAAAATCCAAGATGGTTGCTTTGATGACATTTTTTGATCGATTTGTGGGTCATATTTTTCGAATTTTTCATTTATGCAATTTCTCCGCAAAAACAAATGCGTGATAAATATTCTCTATTCGGGGGGGTACGCAAATAGGCTCAAAATAACCCCAATATGATAAACTATAAAATCACGAAGTATCAGCTCCCATTTGTTTTCGTTCCGGAGACAGCGCAGAAAGTTCCCCCCCTCCCCCATGCGGCCTGGTAGAGTTCCCAAATTAAAGTTAAAACTATACACAGTTTCACTGTTACGAGTTGGCATGTAATACTATACGCTAAGTGATAGCAAGAAATTCTTCCATTTACTATTGTTGTACTCTTGCATATCGCTCCAATTCTCCGAAAAGAGCCAAATTCCACTTGCACGGTGATGGACTGTGAAGCTTTGTATACATGTATAACAGCTGGAGATACCAGACGGGGAGGGTATATAGATCTGTATTTATCGCTAATTACACAAAACGCATTCTTATGGTCTCCATCATGACTGTGGTGTACAAAGCAAGATATCAAATATCAACAATCTAATACCAAATGCTAACGGCTTAAGATACCAGATGTCAAGAGTCTGAATTGAAAAACAATGAAGGAGATATGAACAAGTGTCAAGAGTTCAAATCTTCAAGATATTCAGCTCCAACAAGACTGTTCCAGCACTGCTAGTGGCTTTGTAATACGACATCTAATCTCAACAGTTCTATCTCCAAAGTTCTCAAACTCAAGGACAAGTGTCAAAATATTCAGCTCCAAGTCTCAATCTCCATCACGATATGAAAATATGTCAACCTCCACGATATAAAAAATAGGTCAATCTCCAAGATATCAGGATAGCTGATCTCCAAGTAGCTTCATGAATAGGCCTATACAGCCCTCCAAGACATCATAAGCTGTGTTTCCCATCGTCCAACAGAAGAAAATTATGTCAGGTTCCGGCAAATTATCCAACTTTTGAGAGTCAAAATTTAGCAAAGTTATCGTTATGAATTACTCAATATGCTGATTGACAAAAGAAACAATTGTGTTAAAATGTATACGAACAGAAATCATTGACATAGCATGAGCAGCAAACACAGATATGGCTACGCCAATATACGACCCGTACTGTGTGTGTTGTCACCGACTGTTCAGCTGTTGTTGCTGTCACAGAATTGTGAACGAATCATAAATGACAGCACGCACTCTTATCGTTTCACCAGAATAGTCTACCCCCTGGAGAACACGGAATATGATACTCTCAGCGATATACTCTTTGGTCCGTCTTTATCGGAATCCTTTGATCATATATGCTGGTGGTTATGCCCACGGGTGCCTACATCCAAGAGGTTTCAAAATATCCGCTCTAATAAAGTAATACCTTATACTGCTTCTTAGTAGATACATGCGCCCCTTTTCTTGCCTTTCGTTTTACTACATGTATGTTTAGCCCTGTATGGAACACGAAGCAGATAATAACTCTGACTACACTCAGAATACACTAGGATTTGGAATGTCAGTTTTCGGATCAATATTTATGTTCGGAATGTGGAACTCTTTTTTCTGTTGAATCGTATAGTAGTTAGAGGGTATAGGCCATATGATTGGTTGAAGAGCGGTCACATGATCAAAATGCCAGTACGATAGCAATGGCTAGTCGCAAGCGACTGCCAAAAAAGGTGCATCAGGACAGCTATATTATTCTGTCTTTTTCATATCACGAGTGGATCTTAGATACACCTGAAATATTGTTTCGCACCATTTCGATGAATGGACAGCACTATCACATATAGTTAGGAAATTGGAAAAGTGTAAGAAAACACACTTTTGCTAACCTGAAAAAAGTGGAGCCTCTTTTTCATATAATAGTATACATCGGCGTGTGTACATCATTGTGTACCGGTATCTCTGTCACACAACCAATGCGTACGTTTAAATGTACATTGTTGGTTGTGTATAAAAAAGTACATAGTTTTTGGGGAGTCTAGAATTTCGCGATTTGAAAATAAAAATACGGTTATCGTTGTTTGGCAGTTATCACCTTGTTAAGGATTTGATAGCTTGTATGGCATTTCATGCGCTTTTTCAACAGTGTATACAAAATGAAGAACTACGTTTTACGTACTCGTGCCAGACCGTGATACCGTTTCTTGCAGGGACGGGCAGGCGTTGCCGCCATTCCGTGGGTTCCGCACGATGGTCCGAGTTCTGGTCCGCGTTGCGGTGGGAGCGGTTCCAGTCCACGCTGTCCATTCAGACCAAACGGACACCCCACAGTGGACCTTTCTGTTCGCCCAAAAGTCCCCAGAAGAGTTCTCTATGCAGACAAACAATAACACGACCGCAAAACCACCCAGTAGATTCATCTTGACACTGAAAAATAAATAACGAGGAAAAACGTTATGATATGAGGAATACATTTGATGAAACGATCTGCTAGACCCAAACCAATAACAATGGGTGTATACGCCGGACCAAACAGCAGTTGACTGCCTGGTGAGTATTTAGGTAACAAAGATGAGAAAATTCCATGATATTATACTGATCAGCGATACGGATTTGATATTTTTGTAACATCATGATGTCTTGCCGGCATCATTGAAAACTGTTGACCGCTTCTCTCTTGCAGGAAACTAGCCTATGTTTATGTATAATATGATTGTCTTTTTGAATTTGGTGCTAATACTGTTATATGGATATGGAATAGGTCTTTGGATTATGGACGCGGATATTCTTTAATGGACGACAGCTGATTTATGAATGACGGACCAGACGCTTTGTAATCTGAGTTTACTGGGAATGAACTGCAGAGCAGCTCAGAAAGAAACCTTGGCGTTCGGACCAGGCATGTTGCCGGTCTTCAGTCATCAGTGATCAGTGCCTATTATAATTAATGCATTAATGCGAGAAGGCTTGAGTTTGTGACATTCGTTGTTATAGGACACACGTCTGCGTTAGTCAAAATTACTGAAAAATGACAGGAATTCAAACTTGAAACCTACGTTCCAATTTACTGTACCGGTATTGCATAAGGTCATCGAACTGAGATAAGATGACAAACTCATATTAACTATATGAAATATATGAAAGCAAACAAATGGGATATTGGTAAACTATGAAATAAATTAAATGGAGCAGACGAATCTCCTATTTACTAGGTCCTCTGTATATGGATGAATGAAAAAAAAACGATTCTAAAAATAGTAAATTATTGCTCCAAATTAAAGAACTATTTCAACAGTGCCTAAGAGTAATTTTTATTCATTTTACCGTATTTTAATTTAATCAAGCAAAAAGCCGTTAAACTTTGGACGGTGGTCCGTGAGTGTCATTCCTCATTACACTGAAAAAGAATTCCTTAAAACTATTACACCAGCGGAGTATTCCTTAATATTCAATAAGGAATATTCCGTAACATATTAAGGAAATTCCTAAACATGGTAGGGAATATTCCTTAGTTATGTTGAGGAATATTCCGCTGGTGTAATGGTCGGGGAATATTCCTTTAATTTTTTAAGGATTTTTTTTTCTGTGCATTTTTTTCGAGATTTCTCAATGTTACAAATTCTCTTCAATCAAATATTATATGAATTATAGACATCGATTTAGATCTGCATGCCGATGAACCAAAGTTGTTAATTCACCGATAACGTAACGGGGCGCTCTCAAGTATATAGAAGTTTTTGCTGTATTTAGCTGTGGGAAGGTTTTAGAAGACCTATTCCCCAGACCATAGGCTTCCTTTAGAAGTTGTGTACAGACAAATGTGAGTAAATTTGTAAACAAAATATTTTTTTAACCATTTGCATAATCTAGACCAAATTATGTAATCTATATACATTGTTGTTTTACCACTACATAAGCAATGGTGATCCATGTTCAACCTAGTACTTTCCTATCGATGTTATCCGACATAATCGAGAGAATTGGAAAATGCAAACACATACATTAAATGTGTTTTATTCGGTTAAAATCGATAGCAAAAATAATAAAAATAAATAAATGAATAAAAACTAAATAAATTAACAACACAGTTTTTCCTAAGGTTTACTATTCTTTTAAATGCCATGTCTGGTGTTTTGAAAAAAAACACCTTGCGAAGTAAAACATTCTATGAAAATACCATTGCTTCTCCAAAAAAAACCCACCATAGTATTTAAACTACTCACCGTATTGCGAAAGTTGTCTTTTCTTCCTTGATTTTCTGTCTGATCTCTGCAGAATACAACGATTACTGCAGTCGAGATGAACCATGTGTGTTATATACCCTCGACCCAGAGGAAAATATCCGATTCGGTTATTTTTGGCTTCCACGTGCGACCCAGACAAGATCTCTCCAGCTGGCCAGTAAATTTCATTGGTCGTTTCCGCTACCCTTACTTCGATTGGTTGACCTTCTTATCTGCATCATCATTAAGCCAATTCGCAGCCCAGTGTCAAATGACGATAACATAACAATATACCACATGTGCTAATAGTAACAAACCACTGAAAACACGGCCTTAATCTATATGTGGTAAATTGGCTCAGAACATCTTGAGACATATACAAAAAATTCAGCATATTTTCCCCACTATTTTTTTTTTTTAGATAAAATTAACATCTGTTTTGATATTTTTGAGGGTTAAATGTTATGAATATATTTTTAGAATATACCATAATCCAGTTTCCCGCACAGTCAATACCTTATTACAATCTTGACCCCTCCCAAAAATCAATGGTAGTTAATTATGACTCGTACTATTCACGCGGCGCTTGACGACATATTGAAATAAAGGAAACGAAATTATTGCTTGTCCTTTGTTAAACTCAACATACATGTTTTGAATGCTAAAATGTGATGCCTTTTAATGTGTACATTCGAGTGAGTGATTACTCGTGTTCAGTCATATCACGGCGGTGAACCTAGATGTGAAAGAGCGATCACAGTGCCGCCATCTGATAGTGCTGGCTTCACTGTCAGGAAACATCCTTAACAGTATTTTCGTTATTTTGGGATAATACTATCTTAGAATAGCACAAAAAATTAAGTTTTAGCACTAGAATTTGTGCTATTATAACCCTACCTGGCCTGGTGGGGGGGGGGGCAGTATGCCCCCCCCCCAAACTTTCTGCGCTATCTCCAGAACGACAAAAAATAGGGAGGTGAAACTCCGTGACTTTATAGTTTATCATATTGGGGTCATTTTGATGTTATTTGCATAACCCCCGAGCAAAGGGTCATGGGTGAATTCAAGATGGCGCCCACCTGGGGTACCAGAAAAGTAATGTTTTTGTCATATTTCTTCACAATTTTTGCTTTTCCGCGATGAAAAGTGGACAAAAACCATTTTATTTCACATCACATTAATTTTTACTAATTTATCATACAGTTTTGCGGAGAAATTGCAAAAATACAAAAAATCGGAAAATCTGACCAAAAAATCGACAAAAAATGTCGTTTTTAAAAATGACGTCACTGTGACGTCATCAAAGCGGCCATCTTGGGATTTTTTTTTGCATTTCCTGGTAGAGCTTGACCCAAGGGTATAGTGTGGTAAGTTTCAGCCCCCTAGCGCAAGGGGTAAGAAAAATAATTAGGGGGGGGGGGAATTTCAGCCCCCCCCCCCACAGGCCAAAAAGTCCCAAAGTCCCAAAAAGCCCAGGCCAGATAGGGTTAAGATAGTGTTATCCCAAAATAACGAAAATACTGTTATACGATCACTTTCTAAATGATAAAAAATATAACATCCTTAACACTTATTGAACGCGTAAAAGCGTCTGTCTCTGCGTAATTTAGAGGTTTTTGGAATAAGTTGAAATAATGTTATGGAATTCATCAATTGGGCTATTTTTTTTACGATACACTAATTATCTCCACAATCGAAATATGTGCTTGGGCGGCACTGAACACACATAATCATACTGACACCATCAGAATTGATCACTTATGTTCATATTCAAACACTATAGAACATATATGAACACGCGTGTTCACAACTCGTCACCATGTTTGAACACCAATGTTCACAAGTTAACACATATTCAGTCTGCAACACTTTTGGAACACTAACGTGCACATAAACATGTGAATTGTTCAATTATGCTTAAAATTGTTACAAAAAATTCCAAGATTCAACACTGGGCGATATTGTGGACAATATATTCCGTTGGTTTTATTAAAGATGACCTACAGTTGATGAGTTAGTGGACGTTAATGGACGACGGCTGGATTATGAATGACGGACTAGACGCTTGTAATTATAACGCTTCAGTGACATATTTTAAATATATATTTTGTCATACTAATTTCGAACTTGAACCCTTTTACATATTCCAAAGGTGTTACAAAGTAGTGTGCATTTCAGTGTTCAGGATATGCGCAATTTTCTAACAGTGTTGTGTACACACGACTAATACCTTAATGACACTAGTGGATTACACTGAGTATGTGAGACAATAATGGCCCTTATCCCAGCCCTGCTCCTCCTAATAAATTTCCGCCCGGTATGACTCTTTGGAGCTGGACATACAAACATTGACCAGTTTGTACTTCATAGCTATTATATATCAGGGTTTATGCCCTCAGTTTTATAGGTGTGAAGAAGTTTCTGAATTTAGAAATGGTGATCAGCAGGATACACAGAAACTTATGTTCTTGCGTTTTTCCGTCCAGTTTTCCGCATATAGGCCTCAAGGAGCAATCGTTCATTATGTCCGAAATAATGACTCACTGTTACGTCTACCAGGTCTCGAAAGAAAAGGTTTGAGGATATGTTTTATCAGGAAAAATCGAGAGAATAAATCGGTCAGCGAAGTCGGTGGAAAACTATTTTTCTAATCATTTCTTTCGCCTTCAATGGATTTCTCAATAATAAAATCTATATGGATTGCTCAGTAGCACCATGCATATATACTCTCTAAAAAACTCAAATAAGAGTGGAACTGAAATTCATCTCACGTAATCACTTGAGTGAAAAAAATCACTCAAGATGAGTGAGTTCAAATTGAGTGAAATCTACTTCACTCAACTTGAGTGAGCTTTCCACTCAAACGTGAGTGCATTTCACTCAAACTTAAGTGGATTTCACTCAGCTTGAGCTGGAAATATTTCCTCTCTTATTTGATTGAACTTTTACTCCAGTTTTTTTTAGAGAGTACCAACAGCGGCATTTCTAATATGTTATAAATAAAAATACAGCTGAATGCAACAATCATTAAAAGATAACCATTTCAAATACAAGCGTCTATTCTGTCATTCAATATTCAGCCGTCGTCCAATTCGCGTCCATGATCCAAAGGCCTAATTCATATAATAGCATTAGCACCAAATTACAAGAATAAATCATGGCATACATAAAACTAGGCTAGTTTCCCGCAAGAGAGAAGCGGTCAACAATTTTCAATGATACCCATAAGACATCATGATGTTCCAAAAATATCACATCCGTATCGCTGATCAGTATTCTTAATTCATATGATTTTCGTTGTAAAGTCGTTATCTAGAATATGATATATCTCAGTCACACTTTGATTGTGACTGTTCATATGAACACTATGAAGATCTTGAAATACATAGGTTCATACTGCCCCTAGTCCCGGGTTAAGCGCAATTAGACACAAGTGACGAAACGTACCGCTATAGATCTTGTATGCTACGCTCGTATTTTGCTATCAGCATGCGATATGTATCGCCAAATTTGAGAAACTTCGAGTGAAGGCGCTTGATGATATAGCCCTGTTTTATAAGTTTCTGCAATAAAGTTTTGTGACGTTGATTAAAATCGTCACATTTAACACAGGATCTAGCAAACGCTACTAGGCGAGATATGTATACGCGAAATGCAGGTTTCTCAGGTATAATACTGCCCAGATAGGGACAGTTTACGATGTCGAAATTGTAATCATCTCTTTTCTCGTAAAGTCGACTAGAGAGAAGGCTCGCTTCAGTTTTATAGAGATATAGGTCTAAATAAGATGCACCGATAGGCCTATCTGTAGTTTCCTTCTAATCCAGTGAAGGTGGACATATATCCTTCACTGTGTCATTTATATAGCGATTATTCACAGCAAGAAGATCATGAGCGTTTGATGAATGAGAATGAACTGGCTTTGAAATTAGGGACCATTCAAAATTTATCTTGGGGGGGGGCGGTGGAATTTGAGGGGGTTCACCAATAACTTCGAGCCCTGCGAAGTGGGGGTCATGTGTAACTAGACTGTGTGTAGAGGGGGGGGGGGGGCATCAGTAACTTGATAAATGATGATGATAAATGGACAGCTATTCAGCTAGGATTTCTCGAGCTTCTGTATGAATTTCATGTTTTTTAGGTGGAAGAACCAGGGTGGACTTTAGATCAAGAAACACATTTATCAGAACACGGCTTTGTTTATCTCTGGAGCCTACTAAAACAGTAGGCTCTATGGTTTATCATAAGCCTAAACAACATACAGTACCATAGATAGACCTATGTTCTGTTAGCATTAATCTCTGTACAAACCTCCTGTAGTGTTGTAGGACATGAGACTGCTAAATGGCTTTATAATCATATTTATTCTTCTCACGATGTATTAAAAGCTAGGCCCCTATTCATGCCAGCTAGATTTGAGTTAGTACACAGTGGTCTAGCAAATCCGTTATCTAAACACATCCAGGTGCAGTGCAGCCTGGACAATGTGGGCATTGACTAGCTAAATGAATATAGCCTGCATTTTGAGACTGAAACAAACCATTCAATAATGTATGCTGCCCCAAAGTTGAAGAAATAAATTGTGGCGTACTACAAGACAAGTTGCACTGACGGTAGTTAATGGCATGATGAGGATAATATTATAAAATATAATAATTTTAATAGTTTTATAATAATAAAACGCCGTCTATATTTTGCATGGTTTTTTGTAGCGAAGCCGATATGATGAATGCATGAAATTAATCATGTCGGATTCGTCCGTATTTTTATAAAGTTTATCTCTGTGTCAGTATAACAAACATAACCTCATTGTTTCCCTGAGCGGTTGCATGTAGTATTATCTATCATAGATAGGGATAGTTTACGATGTCGAAATTGTAATCATCTCTTTTCTCGTAAAGTCGACGAGAGAGAAGGCTCGCTTCAGTTTTATAGAGATATAGGTCTAAATAAGATGTGCCGTTAGGGCCATCTGTAGTTTCCTTCTAATCCAGTGAAGGTGGACATATATACTTCACTGTGTCATTTATATAGCGATTATTCACAGCAAGAAGATCATGAGCGTTTGGTTAATGAGAATGAACTGGCTTTGAAATCAGGGACCATTCAAAATGGGGGGCGGGGGGGGGTTGGAATTTGAGAGGGTTCACCAATAACTTCGAGCCCTACGAAGTGGGGGTCATGTGTAACTAGACTGTGTGTAGAGGGGGGTCATCAGTAACTTGATAAATGATGATGATGAATGGACAGCTATTCAGCTAGGATTTCTCGAGCTTCTGTGTGAATTTCATGTTTTTTAGGTGGAAGAACCGGGGTGGACTTTAGATCAGGAAACACATTTGTCTGAACACGGCTTTGTTTATCCATGGAGACTACTAAAACAGTAGACTCTATGGTTTATCATAAGCCTAAACAGCATACAGTACCATAGATAGACCTATGTTCTGTTAGCATTATTCTCTGTACAAACCTCCTGTAGTGTTGTAGGACATGAGACTGGTAAATGGCTTTATAACCATATTTACTCTTCTCACGATGTATTAAAAGCTAAGCCCCTATTCATACCAGCTAGATTTGAGTTAGTACACAGTGCATCTAGCAAATCCTTTATCTAAACACATCCAGGTGCAGTGCCGCCTGGACATTGTGGACATTGACTAGCTAAATGAGTATAGCCTGCATTTTGAGACTGAAACAAACCAATCAATAATTTATGCTGCCCCAAAGTTGAAGAAATAAATTGTGGCGTACTACAAGACAAGTTGCACTGACGGCAGTTAATGCCATGATGAGGATAATATTATAAAATATAATAATTTTTTAATAGTTTTATAAAAATAGAACGCCGTCTATTTTTTGCAGGGTCTTTTGTAGCGAAGCCCGCCATGATGAATGCATGAAATTAATCATGTCGGATTCGTCCGTATTTTTATAAAGTTTATCTCTGTGTCAGTATAACAAACATAACCTAATTGTTTCCCTGAGCGGTTGTATGTAGTAGGGATCTGGACAAAACCCGCAGCGGACAAAACACCCTAGGACAAAACACCCACGGACAAAACCCCCCTGGACAAAACACTCACGGACAAAACCCCCAAAATTTAAAAGTCGGACAAAACCCCCATCTCACCCAAAATAGCTGTTTCAGACAGAATTTTTACATTTTTAATATAGAATTCATAAATATCTTTTCTCTATTATTATAATGACTGATATACACTAAACAATTACTAAACAATGAGTGGACCATTAATCTTCACTCAACTGTGGATCTGTTGAGACATATTCATGATCAAAGTAGGGATTTACAGAAGATCCGCCAAAGTCAGTCACACAACCCGAACAGCAGAAATTAAACATTTTGGTTCAGAGATGTGGGATGTTATCAAATTCGTGTAAGACTAAGTAATGCCAAACAAGGTACCTAGTCATTTTTATATGTGATTCTTTCCAGATATAGCTTGTAGATTGTACCCAAACTAAATCTATATCTTAACATGGCCTAACGCAAAGAGGTGAACAGATAAATTTCCAAACAAGGTGATGCAGTGTATTTTGAGAACGCTGTTGTGCCCTAAAATTTTCTTATTCAATGTTGTGCGGGCCTAATTTTGGCTCTTGTTTATTTATGCAATAATCTAAAAAAAAAATGCGCAGTGAATTAAACAATAATGATTTTCTGCGAAATAAAATAGTTTGGGTCTCTTCCATAGAGAAAACCACGACGAAATCGAGGACCACGACGAAATCGTTTACCATGTTGTTCTGGTAGGACGGGGTATGCAAAATTGCTAAAAATTATATAAAGTCACATAGTTTAGCTCTCTATGATTCTTTGTATGAGAGCCACTCCATTACAGAACAAACGCATTTCCAAATGAATCAACTGTTGAGTGTAGTTATCTTGGCAAGAATTGATCCTTCCTCACTGGAAATACGTTCAACAATTTGGCTGAACAGAGCAATCTAAATTTATTGAAAGATTAATAAATATGTTATAACATCAAATAACTTTGTCTTGAGATTGTATCATTTACCACGTTATTTCTTTTATTGATAAAATAGCATAAGAAATATGTGATGGGGGTTTTGCCCAGTGGGGATTATGTCCGGTGGGGGTTATGTCCAGTGGGGGTTTTGTCATGGGGTTTTTGTCCGCTGGGGGTTTTGTCCTACACCCTATGTAGTATTATCTATCATCATGATGCAGTATGACATAATTTTACCTCAAACCGGTAAATGCGAATAAATACGTCATACAGAATGTAATCTCCGAGCTCCTCGCAATCACGTCGTGTCACGTTCCCTACTTTTTCATATGTATAATACCATACCGCGAATCACTTTATCAACGAATAGCTCTTCATATTATAAAAGTGTTTTCAATCGGTCTTAATATAATTCCACACTGCATCATTCAGTGTCCCTTGGAATGGTGTACGGACATCTCCCCCATGGCCATTTCCCCCAGTGGACATTTCCCCCAGTGGACATTTCCTCCAGTGGACATCTCCCCCATGGACATTTCCTCCACCCCATATTTAGGTTATTTTGAACATGGTTTTTAAATAATTTTGTAATAACGCAATTTTTTTTCTATATATAAAGATATAAGGATTTCCACATACGTTTTGAGTCACAAAGTGATAAGATACATGTATTATACATATACACAGTATATATCAGTATTATACAGTCAGCACATTTTAAAACAATATAAAAGATGTATACATGGTATATAGCGTAACATTAACTGTTCGTAGGTCGGTGTCATGAAGCCATTTGATGAGCATAAAACCGAACTGAAGTGAAAACTGAGGTAAATAATAGAACAAAATAATATTGTTTAAAAATACATCTTTTATTTTACCACAATGTAATATAATGTTTTCTTAAAATGTTAAAATATATAATATGTATATGATTTACAATGTATATGTTATAACTATGTGATCCATTATATTGTTTAAAAATGTGCTATATAATATATGATGTGCCAAATTATTTTAAAACTATGTTCGAAATAACCTAAAAGTAGGCCTATAGGGTCGGAGGAAATGTCCACCGGGGGAAATTCACACTTGGGGAAATGTCAATGGGGGGAATGTCAGCGACGGGAAATGACCTGGATTCGTTGGTTGGAATTGGGCGTGTGTTTGTGATGTGATGGGTGTGTGTGTGGGGGGGAGGGGGGGGGGGTAATTGATAAATATGGTATCAAGTGAGGGGGGTCACTGGTAACCTTCCAGCCAAAGGAGGGTGGGTCACATATAACTCAGGGTCATCAGTTGAATTTCCACCCCCCCCCCCCTCCTCAAGATAAATTTTGAACGGTCTCTTATCTGATTTTGAAAGCGTCTGCCCATATTCATAAGGGAACAGAAAAGTTCTAATCTTATATTGGGGACCTCTATATATCTGATCATATTCACACCTCTCAGTTTATAAAAATGGAAGGGGTTTACTCTCGTAATATAAGAATTCGTAATCCCCCCCCCCCATATTTGTCGAAGGGTGAGATGGGTGAGGCATGTATAGCGTAAATGAAGCCTGACCCTTTAACTTGGACCTTGTGCTGTCCTTGGATCTCGGGCCTTCGAGAAACCTTCTGGTCAGGTGACTCGCGACAATATTCACGCCACATTTGGCTAAACACGCTTCATGCAAATACAATTTTTACCTGACGCGTACATATACGTATGTTGTATACATATAGGTGGCGACAACAGATCTTTCCTTCATCCATTAATTACTGTTCCTGATTAACATCACCGAATTTCAAAAATATAATAAATATTACTCCAAATACTCCACAGAATGCATGATACATCAAGATAGGTTAAATAAAATATCGTCAATTTGACCGTTTTTGTTTTGTTCGTTTGCCATTCTGTCCGTTTGCCATTTTGCCCAGTTGCCATTTTGTCCGTTACCATTTTGTCCATTGCCATTGTGTCTATCGTCATTTTGTCCACTTCCACTGAAGAACAGCCACAGTTAATGGGGGAGTTCCGAATCATTTTTTACATCTACACTATTGGCGCTCGTTTTGTTAAGAGTTGAGAATGGTTCTTGGTCTTATTTTCTACCAATAAGTGTCGTCGATAATTGCATGTAAAAAAAATCTCTAATCGAGCTTGTGAATCAATGAGAAAATCATGTCCGTCTCCGTGCACCAGCGCGGGCAGTTGCGAATCACTTTGGCGAGAAGCGGATCACGCCGTCTAGCGGTCGTGACAGCCACTGAGAATAGAAATTTTTTATCAGCCTGAATGGTTCTCTATCACCAATAGGAGAAAAATAATGTATAACATGCCTGGATTTCGTTGGATTGCCATTACTGAGGCGGAAATTCTTCATAGACAAAGACGGCCTCATCTGTCTGACCATGCCATATACGACAATTATCTTCACTAATTAAATTAATTCTCTCAGGTAGTTCGTTATTTGTACACGGACAAGACCATTCATTTAAATTGAACCTAACAGACCTGGTTCAATAGAAACCCGTCGAAAATGTTTTCCCATGGGACCTGATATGTATTCCTCCCTTATACTGCATGGAATTCAGATTCAAATGTAAGAAAGTTACACCCACGTTCTATTGAGTTTCTGACAGCTGAATGAATTCTACTCGCATATTCAAGATTACAATATATAAAATCTCTAAATGGACATCGGAATCCATTTAGAATCTAACTATTTGGAGAAAGGAACATAGAGGAAAGGACACATAGATATATGGTCTCAATTTTAATAATGAACACAAATGATGAAAATTTTGAAATCTTTGGCATCTGTGTGTGTGGGGAAGGGTGAAGCCCATCCCGTTCTGTGACTTAAAATTATTCTAAAGTAATAACTTTGCCCCCCGACATTTGATCCGTGAGCAAAGATTTCGATGTCACAATTTCCGATTACGTAATCAAGCAGAATAGGCAGCGCGGATTTCGTTGATCCGGAATTGACATCTCTCCTGCTGCATGTTACAATGCTGGTGAGTTAAGGACCGTTCAAAATTTATCAAGATTGGGGGGGGGGGCGGTGGAAATTCAGCTGATGACCCTAAGTTATGTGTGACCCCCCCTCCTTTGGCTGGAAGGTTACCAGTGACCCCCCCTCAACTGATACCATATTTATCAATGACCCCCCCCATCTCACCACAAACACACGCCCAATTCCAACGAATCCAGGTCATTTCCCCCAGTGGACATTTCCTCCAGCGGACATTCCCCCCATGGACATTTCCCCCGGTGGACATTTCCTCCAATGGACATTTCTCCCACCCTATACTTTTAGGTTATTTTGAACATAGTTTTAAAATAATTTGGCACATCATATATTTTATAGCACATTTTTAAACAATAAAATGGATCACATAGTGATAACATATAAATCATATACATATATATATTTTAACATTTTAAGAAAACATATCACATTGTGGTAAAATAAAAGATGTATTTTTTAACAATATTATTTTGTTCTATTTTTTACCTCAGTTTTCACTTCAGTTCGGTTTTATGCTCATCAAATGGCTTCATGACACCGACCTACGAACAGTTAATTTTACGCTATATACCATGTATACATCTTTTATATCGTTTTAAAATGTGCTGACTGTATAATACTGATATATACTGTGTATATGTATAATATCTTATCACTTTGTGACTCAATTATCGTAAAACATATGTGGAAATCCTTATATCTTTATATATAGAAAAAAATGCATTATTTAAAAACCATGTTCAAAAGAACCTAAATATAGGGTAAAGGAAATGTCCTTGAGGGAAATGTCCACTGGGGCAGATACCCACTGGCGGAAATGTCCATGGGGGAAATGTCCGTACACCATTCCAACATAGCTAGGGGCACTAAATGATGTAGTGTGGAATTATATTAAGACCGTTTGAAAACACGTTAATAATACGAAGAGATATTCGTTGATAAAGTGATTATCGGTATGGTAGTATACATATTAAAAAGTAACAGGGAACGTGACACAGTTCTGCACTACGACGTAACTGCGAGGAGCTCGGAGATTACATTCTGTATGACGTATTTATTCGCATTCACCGGTTTGAGGTAAAATTATGTCATATTGCATCATGATGATAGATAATACTACATACAACCGCTCAGGGAAACAACGAGGTTATGTTTGTTATACTGACAGAGATAAACTTCATAAAAATACGAACGAATCCGACATGATTAATTTCATGCATTCTTCATGACGGCTCCGCTACAAAAACCCTGCAACAAATAGACGGCAATTTATTATTATAAAACTATTAAAATTATTATATTTTATAATATTATCCTTATCATGACATTAACTACCGTCAGTGCAACTTGTCTTGTTGTACGCCACAATTTATTTCTTCAACTTTGGGGCAGCATAAATTATTGAATGGTTTGTTTCAGTCTCAAAATGCAGGCTATATTCATTTAGCTAGTCAATGTCCACAACGTCCAGGCCGCACTGCACGTGGATGTGTTTACATAAAGGATTTGCTAGATGCACTGTGTACTAAGCTCAAATCTAGCTGGTGTGAATAGGGGCCTAGCTTTTAATACATCTTGAGAAGGATAAATATGATTATAAAGCCATTTACCAGTCTCATGTCCTATACTACACTACAGGAAGTTTGTACAGAGATTAATGCTAACAGAACATAGGTCTATATATGGTACTGTATGTTGTTTAGGCTTATGATAAACCATAGAATATACTGTTTTAGTAGGCTCCATGGATAAACAAAGCCGTGTTCTGATACATGTGTTTCCTGATCTAAAGTCCACCCTATACTGGTTCTTCGACCTAAAAACATGACATTCATAGAGAAGCTCAAGAAATCCTAGCTGAATAGCTGTCCATTTTTCATCTTCATTTAGTTACACATGATCCCCCCCCCCCTTCGTAGGGCTCGCAGTTTTTGGTGATCCGCCCCCCAACTCAGGATAAATTTTGAATGATCCATAAGGATTATCGCAAATCATTAGATATTTTGTTTGACCATTATAATGATTCTATCATGGAAATAAATACTGAAATTACCACTTAAATCCACCTTATTTCTCGTAGATTTAACACTGAAGTAATCACACGCTCTTTTGACCCAGCCTGAATTTGCCATTGCGTGGTACCGGAAACATTAACTTGCCGAATTGACCGAGAAACAAACAACGCAGGTCGGTTGTTTGACATTTATTTGAGTCCACAGAAACAGGCGTTCCAATAAAACTAGAAAAGATTTACACAGAAGCTTTATTGCAAGGAATATATGACGTTCATTAGGAAAGTGATCCGCAACTCACCGTGATTCGGAACCCACAAAACTACCACCACCACCACCACCACCATATTGCAACTGAACTTATTTCACCAATAAAAAATATGGGAAAATTTATATTTGCTTGTAAAGATAATGAAACTTGCTTTATGAACATAAATCTTTGTAAGAACACTGTACGGTGAAATAAGATAAATGTTTAAAGTGAAGAATGTAATCGTATGGCATTATAAAATATTCTCAAAAGTTTCTTATAATAAAAATTTATCATTTACGATTTAAATTATTTTGAATTTTCAACAAAAAACTAAACAAAAATAAAGATAAATGAAACTGAGTACCGGTATAACATTTCCTGTCGGTAGATTGTTTTTGAAGTAGACTTCGTAACTATTGTATATGTTACACATTTGGCGATACTGTGTTGATGAGGCAGGTTTATTTTGGCTTCACTTTAACACCGGTGCAATAAGTATAGTAAAGTATAGTGTTGTGGTACATATATGACCTACTGCAGGCTACAAGGAATATCGACTTACTACAAGACAGCAAAGCCGACCCAGATTCACTGAAAGTGCCAAGAGTATAGGCCAAATCGTGGTAATAGAACGCTTTAACACAGATCAGCCGCGATGGAGTTCTCTCGCCAGATGCGTTAGCTAATGCATCAGCCAGTCAAAAAGCAGGACAACTGGTCTTGTTGTCTCAATGAATCCTAGTGACTTAAAATACTCCCCTGACGCGGCATCTGACCTCGATTCTGATTGGTTCCTGGTTGTTTTCGAGCGCCCAGTGTGGGTACTGTCTTGGAAATAGGATGTTTACTATAATACTTACTGGGCTGATTTCGAGATTGAAGTATTATCTGCGATAAAGTTAGGCAAAATTATTGGATTAGGTTAAGATGGGATTTAGGTCGGGAAATGTATATAAATTGAGTGGGAAATGTGGAATCAAGCTCAAAGGCTGGGGAATTCCAGAGAAGTCAACACGCATCTCACAGCCAACAACTGATTTAGACTTGCGATGATGTTTTCGTTTACAGTGACACTTTTCCTCGCCGGGTTGAGCATTTGTTTGGCATCTCGTGGCGGAGGTCCGGTCGATTGCGCTTTTTCTGTCTGGAGCGAGTGGAGACAACACGGAGAGGGTCAGTTCGAGATTCGGACTCGACATATCATTCGCCAGGCCAGTGACGGTGGACGGCCTTGCCAAGGACGCAGAGAGCAATACAGGAGTGGCTCTGGTGAGATTTTATTTTATTATAACGTTAGAAGTATAATGTTATCGCTTTTTGGGTTTCGTTAGTGCTGTTTCAGATTCATAACTAAAACAACTTGTAACCGTGGCGGCATACGAACACATGATTTTGAACTTTGAATTAAACGGAACCTATTGTTAACATCACATAGATATGGTTTAGAGTCAGCTGTTACTAAACTTACATGTACACTCCGGGACAACACGGCTACGTCTGCTTACATGTACATTGACATATTGCATGTTTCACTTTATCATTCACTCCATGATGTTATGCTGCATTAAATGGCAAGCCGTCGGTATTTAATCATTTATTTGACATATCATATATTTTACATATGTATAAATGTATGTAGTTTTGCATTTATGTTGAATAAATAAATTATTCTACATAACAACAATTAATTTTTACATAGGTATATTATCGTTTCCACATATGTTCACAAAGGATATGTGAGTGATGGTAATATAGCCGATTTGTTCTCCACTCCAAAACCTGCCATATAAGATTTTTCTTGACGTTTTCATACTGAAATATGCCATTCGAAAAAAACCCCGAGATGTTCAGTGGCATAAAAATGGAGATTAGTCCGGTGGCTTAGGGTCATTTTTTAAAATTACAGTTACAGGCCGGATAAAAGCGCCATATTTTGCATGATGCTTCCTTACGGGCTAGTGATAATTTTCAGCCTAGGAGCCCTCTTGACTTTCCTATAGAATTCACGTGAAACACAAAAATCCAAGATGGCCACCACAGATGATAAAATATCGATTTTCCTGCTCTCTGTGTCTTAGGAAGGTCAAATTGCTATCAAATTATGGCTTACTGAGGTGTTTGAATCCGATTTGTTACAAATATACACATTACCTATAGCTAATTATTACCAGCAACTGAACCCTACTCAGAATCGGGGTATTTTGAGTCTATTAATTGCATTGTTGGGAAGATGGGGGGAGTGGTGGTCACTACCTATCTATTTTCGTTATTCCCCAGGCTAGAGGACTGAAACTTTCTATACTATATACTTTGGCCAACGTCTACCATAAAATGCTTTCGAAAATATCAAGATGACCATCATGATGACATCACGGTGACGTCATCTGGTCGGAAGACATTTTTCCGCCGATGTTTTTTCAATGATTTTTCTCTTCAAATACCAGTGCGATGGAGAATGATTATTTAGGCTAAATAAATTAGTTTTATTCACTTGTGGGCAAGAAATGTAGTAAATAATGGACGGAAAACAATGACAAATGCTACTTTCTGAGGGCACCTCATTGCAACCATTTTGAATTTAGCCACGATCTTTACACTCAGATGTAGACGACTGACCAAGGACGCCAAATGTAACTTTTGATGGCATTGTTTGTTAACATGGGTACCCATGCTAAACTAGTTCTTTGTGCGGTAGGGTTCAAGGTGGAAGGGAATAATATACTATGGAATATTATATTGAGCTAATTTTTAGCCCATTTCCATAATTCTAGTGATTAACCATCATGCGTTAATTCAAAATAACGATCATGTGGGGTTACCCGTCAGTCACGCCTCTACAGTTTGCTCATATAATACGTATGCATTATTCTCTGATCATTGTGAAAATTTGTTAACACCAGTGGATCTCACATCTAAGTCTAACTCCTTACACCTATTTAGAATCTGTTCGCATAATTTTCAGCTCAAAATATGATGGTTTAATTCAAAATAGCGAACCTGGGATATTCTGAAAATCACACTTTTTCTTGTTGCTCGAGTAGTTCAAAGCATTATTCTTAGTTCACTAGGCAAATTTATCAAAACCGAGGCTTCTCTATGCATAGCCTGAAATCTTCTGTCCGTTTTGAATCTATTTACATATCCCTATGATCCATATTTGATGGTGAAATTCAGAATGGCGGTCATATGGGGTCATCTGAAAATCAAACGGTTCATGTTGCTCGTATACATGTAGTTCAAGCCATTATTCCTAGCTCACTGTCCAAATTATCGAAACCGAGAGATCTTTGACCATAGTGGAATATCTTGCACCCATTTCAAATCTATCTACATATATCTAAGATTAAGAATTGATGGTCAAATTCAAAATGGTGGCCAAAATCACTCGTTTTCATTTTGCGCGTATAGTTCATTGCAATATTCTTAGCTCATTTTTTCAAATGTATCAGAACAGAAAGATCTCGGAACATGGCCTGACATCTTATGCCTATATTAAATCTATTTACATATGCCTGAGATTTTATGGTGAAATTCAAAATGGCGGCCATATGGGGCCATTTGAAATCATACTTTTTCATGTTGCTCATATTGATCAAGACATTGTTCTTGATCTCACATCATAGCCAAATACCATGTGTCCATTTTTAATCTAATTGCTTGTCTTCAGATTAAAAATGATGGTTAAATTCAAAATGGCGACTACAAGGAGCCATCCGGAAATGCCTGATTTTTTTCATGTTACTCGTATAATGCATGGCATTATTTTCAGACAAGGTACAAACTTGTTTAAATTGAGCAGAATAACACCATAGCTTGTCACATTTTATTCTGTTGGCATAATCTTCAGCTGAGAATACAATTGTTAACTTCAAAATGAAGACCACGTGGGTTCATATGGGACTCATATTTTCATTTTGCTTGTATAATTCAAGGTATTGTGTTTACATGGAGTTGAAAGTAGCAATTTCTCAAAGCCAAGTCTATTCACAATACAGATCGATCTGTCTATTTATGGACCTATTTTGGCTCTATTCTTATAATCATCAGCTAGAAAAATAATTCAGGAATTCAAGATTGCAGACATGCGCAGATGGACGGCATTTCCACTAAATACCAGGCGGACTGTATGACACATCACCTCACACGATCAATTGGGACCACGGATGGTCCACCTAGACCCCAAAAGGTACATCCCACATCTGCCTATGCACCACATTTGCGCAGTCAGAATTTTTCAGCGAAATTCATCCAATAACCTCGGGACACCTCCATCGTACTCCACAGCAGGAGACAGAAAAAATGCTCATGGGTGGGATCCCAATGGGCCTATTTGGCTGGACATAGAAGTATATGTCGGGGACCCGCCCTCTAGTACTTGATATGAATCAGGGTATTTTCAACCTTTCCTATTATACTGACTCGCGACCAATTGGATAAAGTGCCAGCCTTTGGTGTCCGCATTGCTGGTTCTACTCCCACCAGGGTCATGGGGATTCCCCTTCTCCCTGGGTTGTAGGTTGACTATCCGAGATCAAGCTCTCCGTATCAGTAGATAGACTCTCAGCAGTCTCTATTTCGGTATCAGTCGGTGGACTATCAGCAGTCTCGAAGTCTATTGCTATGTATGGGGATTTTCCTTCTCTCACTGGCTAGAGAGGCTGTAACCTTTAAGGCTAGAACATTAACGTGGCAAGATAAGATTGACCTCTAAGGTCAAGTACCCTCCGGACATTCCCGGAGATGACCGAATATTCCCAAAGATTCCCAGGAATTCAAGCGGATCGACTGCTCCATTAACATTGACGTGACTGGGAAGCCAATTCAGATTGACTGGGGACTTATCAACCGGTGCCGGAAGTGACTGCATCACCACCGGAAGTGATCTTTGATCCAGGCGGGACCTCGGAACGGAAGTGACCTTTGACCCGGAAGTGACCTTTGATCCGCAAATCACATCAGCTTCGGCCACATGATGTCATCAGCCTCAGCCTTAGTGCGCGGGAATTTCACCTTTATATACTACTCCAATATCTCAAAATTCGTCCTCCAGCGGTAAAAAGTAAATGCAATTATGATAGTGTAATGGAAGCATTGCTACGATGCTCAAAACCAGGTTAAATGGCCCCAGAACGTTTACTTTGGAACTATGGGGCCTTGTCGTGTCTCCTATAATCCAAGATTTTATCATATATGTCGGCCATCTTGGATTTTGGAAATCCCGAAAAATTCAGGAGGGCTCCTAGGCTAAAATTGAATAATAAGCATAAAGGAAGCTACTTGCCAAATTTGGTGCTTTTATCCGCTCTGTAACGGTAATTTCGCTAAGCCACCTGACTAGATATGATTGATCAAAATGTGCTCCCGGGCTTATTTTGGTATTTTGGGGCATTTTCGTGAAGGGTTTTCTCCTGTAGCAAAAATAGGACACCTCAAACCAAATCTTTCGTTGTTCTTTCCAATAAATAAACTTCCTATATTGTGTGACAAAATTATTTTGGTTTGAGGTGTCCTATTTTTGCTATAAGAGAAAATCCTCAGTGTAAATGCATCAAAAATACCAAATCAGGCCGAGGAGCGCATTTTGATCAATCGTATCTCCATTTTTATACAATGGAGCATCGTAATTTTTTCGAGACTGATTTTTCAGTATGTAAACTTCTAGAAAAATCTGATTTGCTAGGTTTTGTATTGAAAAAAAAATCAGCTTGATTACCATCACACACAAGGGAGTTATTCCCGTATTGTCGTCACATATCCAAATTTTCAATATATGTGAAATAATAGAAAACTTTCTACATATGTGTAATTCTTCTGTCAATATGTTGGAATGTGCAAAGCGTTTTACCGTGTGTCAAATGAACGGTTAAATACTGAAAGGACTTGCATGACCAGCCGTTTTAGTATTTAATCGTTTATACAGTATCACATATTTGTAAAACGTTTGCACAAATGTAGGGGCCTACAAAAGATTACAACATACACAAATAGACGTTTATTTCAAATGTTCAAAAATGTGGAAAACTTTTGCACATATGTAAAGTAAAAACACTATTCAACATATGTACAAAGTATTTTACATACTTTTCCACATACGTAAAATAAATATGATTTTTGCTATTTATGTGTAATTCTTTTATACATCTGCTTGAAATCGTTCTGACATGTGTGCAATTTTCCCACAGATGTGAAGAAACGGTACTGAAACGGCTTGTCCTAGCCGTTAACTGTAACAAAAAGTAGAAAGCAGGGGTCGCAAAGATGTTCGCAAAATATTTACATCTATGGCTGGCCATTATTGTCACTATTCTATATTTTATACTTTAGTGAAAGTATCTGAAAAAAAGCAATCCTCCTTCATGAAGCAGATTACCGAGAGTGATCGCGTAGCACGTGGGAACAAGTTCTGGCCGTTAATGCAAATTTTACGATCGCAAATATTTTCAACTGACGAAATAAATCAGATGGTATTAGTATTGTCCTATAATGCTTCGTATTCCCCCATGTCACTGTAACGGTACCATGTCACCATGTCACTGTAACGGTACCATGTCACTGTAACGGTACCATGTCACTGTAACGGTACCATGTCACTTTAACGGTACCATGTCACTGTAACGGTACCATGTCACTGTTACGGTACCATGTCACTGTAACGGTATCATGTCACTGTAACGGTACCATGTCACTGTAACGGTACCATGTCACTGTAACGGTACCATGTCACTGTAACGGTACCATGCAGTGAAACGGTACTAAAATAGTACACAAAGATGAGCATAGAAACATATGGCCTGATATCCAGATAATTCACTTCAGCCATTCGATATTTTACTCTTTATTTTTAACCATGCAGTGTTGTAAGGAAATAATAGCTTTCTATCGATGACGGTCCAATAGAATTCCCGTGCTAAGAGGGGGGGGGGGGAGGAGGTTAGGTCGCCTGTTTAAATATGCGCCAGTGCTCCTATGCAAGCCGCCTGGAGTAGTGCTAATGTGGCGGATGAGGTGGGGTGGGGTGGTTGGGGTTCTTGAATCTGTATTGAATTGTATTATACTTAACTCTTGTCGTCTATGTTTCAGACGGACCTGACAATGTACCTGACGAGGACAAATTTCTCTCCCGATTTTTGCCGGGCGACAGACCGTCGTACAGTCTCGGAGGTGGCGACAGCAGATCTCGTTATACATTATCACGTGACATTCTCGTGATGCTGGACACGACCATCATGTCGACACAGTTTCCGTACTACAAAGCGTTGGCAGCCAATCTCGTCGGTAAACTATGCGGAGACATCGGCACAAACCCGGAACACAACCGCGTTGCCTTAGCAACCTTTGATTCAGGAGCGTCGGTCATTCACGACTTCGATGATCAACAAAACAGAGCTGGAATCCAAGATGAGATTTTAAGAGTCCCTGTGTCACGCCTACGATATTCCGACATAAATAGCGCCCTTTCCTTCGCCAGAACTACAATCGTCGATGAAAATTTAGGTAATTAAAAGAGGTCCCACATGGTTAATCAAAATTGCGAAAAACAAAACAAATTACCTTATTTCGAGCTGTCGCGACTACAGTGATTTCTTTTTAGCATTCATTCTTCGGTACATTCACAGGACCGCGTTTCAAATCAATAAAACAATTCTGATTAATCGATGTTGATTCGATGTTGCTACCACACGCTAGACCATATACTATACCTACACGCAAGTCAAGGAAAGAAACGCCTTTATCACGGATTCTGAAAATAGCACAACGAAAGCTCTAAACCCAACTTTTTTCACTCGTCTTAGTTGTTTAGCGTTTCTTTTCTTTTCTTGTATATAGGAAAAGTATATATGGTAGCGTGTGGTAACATTGATTCAATCTCGATTAATCACCATTGTTTAACTCATTTGAGACGCGGTCCTGTGGAACATTCCATCCGGTTGCAGAGATATTGTACTTCAAAGAATTTTGAGTTTGGTACAAATTTAATATGTCACTTTAATGTCACGTGGTGGTTAACACATTTAATACCATTGTTGTTTTCTATCATACTGATGATCAGTATCCTGTTTTGTATTTTTTTTTTTTTTTTGCTCTCCATTAACATTGTGTTCAGTGATAAATGGATGTCAGGTTCGGGACATGATTACCAATACAGTTGACAGTTTTCCATAGCAACTCGTAACTATGCGTTCTATTTCACTTGCGTAAATAATTAGGTCCTACTAGTAGAAGGATGTTTGCAATGGAGAGGAATTGCGTAGAGTAATACTGCATATTTGAGGCTGTGACCCGTCGTACGTACTCGTCGTTTCAAAAGTTTTACCTTTTTATAAATAAAGTTCCCCAACACGTTTTTCAAAATGTTTAACTCGTTTAACTGCGCTTTTGCGGTACAGTGACAGAAGCTCATATAATGTCTTATATGATCTGATAGAATCGAAGCCAATGAATGAGAGCATTGATTATTTTTCTATAATATTTATTTAACCCTACCTGGCCATTATGCCCCCCCCCCCTACCAAACTTTCTGCACTATATCCAGAACGGCAAAAAATGGAGAGCTGAAACTCCGTGACTTTATAGTTTATCTTATTGGGGTCATATTGAGCCTATTTGCATAACCCCCCGAGCAGAGAATCATGGGTAAATTCAAGATGGTGGCCACGTGGGGTACCAGAAAAGTGACGTTTGTGTCATATTTCTTCAAAGTTTTTCCTTTTCCGCGATGAAAAGTGGGCAAAAACGATTTTATTTCATATCACATTAATATTTGCTAATTTTTCATGCAGTTTTTGTGGAGAAATTCTAAAAATAAAAAATTCGGTAAATCTGACCGAAAAATCGACCAAAAAATGTCGTTTTTGAAAATGACGTCACTGTGACGTCATCAAAGCGGTCATCTTGGATTTTTTTTTACATTTTCTGGTAGAGCTTGACCCAAGGGTATAGTGTAATAAGTTTCAGCCCCCTAGCTCAAGGGATAAGAAAAATAATTAGGAGGGAGCCATTTCGCTCCCCCCCCCCCAGGCCTGGTCAGGTCCCAAAAAGCCCAGGCCAGATAGGGTTAATAATTCGTCACTCTGCGAGTGCCTTAGGCTGAACATAATGTACATATACAGGCTATTTCTTCCGCACGAAATCAAACGGACCGCTAAGCTTATAGAGACATTTACAGGAGATAGTATTGACACATGAGATATGGCATTTCGTTCAAAATATATTTTCTGAAGGTATTATTGATATATTCGTCATTTTATATTTTCAGGAATTCGAGGGTACAGCAACTCAACAAAAGAAGTCCTAATTCTGACCGCCTACAGGGAAAGATGCTCCAGTGATATTTTACGAATGGCGCAAAGACTTGGTACACATTCCGTAGTTTACCTCATCGTTGTCGGCGAGGGCGTCACGACCATTCGACCAGCCGATTGGTGCTTGGAAGATCACGTGGCGTCGGACCCTTCCGAGTTTCACTTCTTGCAGTTGGAAAATATAGAAAGACTTTCTCATGTTTCCCGAATTCTTCTCGGACAATCAGTGGACAATAATAAATTCTGTCAGAATACTTCTAGGGCGTAGTAACCCAGCTGAACTATAAAACAAAAAAAAGCCATATCCTTTGAAACTGGCCCTGTAAAAAGGTGTATCTATCCTACCGATCAGTCAGTTCAAGCTTCTAGTACCGGCAATAGACAGTATTTGGGAAGTTATCATATCACTTTTACATATTACGAAGCATCCTTATAACAAAGGCTGTGATTGGCTAATACCGAAACAGTACATGCTTCCTGGTCAGTGCTCTCATTGGCCAGTGATTGGTGAGAAAACTAATCCAGTCGGTCGCACTGGAGCAAGACGTTGCACCGGTAAGGCTAAACAAAATAATTATTTTGTGACCAGAAACAAAACTTGTTTTGCCTACACTGATTTGAATTCGCTGAAATAACTGTAATATAGTATCTGGAATTTGTTTTTCACTTTGTAACCAATACGGCAATATACAAAAAAAGAACGTTAATTTATTGTGGTAATAGTTATAGAGAAACCATTGTTAATATTCTTCACCATAACAAATTGAAACTAAATAATATGAGGAAGATCACATGTGAAGATAATATCATTTTGTACATAAAGAACTAAATACTCGAATCAGTCCTGTCTTGCCTTTTTCTTGTAATGGTCGTTTCTTTGTAACAAAATAGTTAGAATGAGCCCACAGGATTATTTGGTCTGGAATAATCGTTCTGTACCTTCCAACTCAGTTTCCTGGGCTGTAAGTTTTTTTATGTTGGATATATAGTCTAGTTTCGCAAAAAATAAAATTAATCAATATTAGACTATTCCTTTCGAATCTTTGCGCTATTTAGACTCCAATACATTCATTCCCACTGATGGTCATACGGTAATGGCGAAACAAAAGTCGAAACCTTATACATCTTGCCTGGCGGACGACATTCTTTCAGTGTTTTCCCACAGTTGCCTGGCTTGTGGGATAGTTGACGGTAGATGAATACGTATATTTTAAATTATGAATATTTATAAATATAGTTATTTTTCCTTTTAATCTAAAAAAATAGTTTTCCTTTATATTTATTAATTTTCACAATTTACTGAAATGTATTCACCCGACTACAAATATCCCACAAGCCAGGCAACTGAATTCAGGATGGAGAAACCCCTGGCCCTAGCGAGAATGACTTATGTCAAGCCGAACAAATCAAGAGGGAGATGAGCGCGTGTTCCTTGTGTGGGTTTCAGGCTGTATTTTTATGCTCCTACGAAGTAGGCTCTCATTTGCAAATTGTCCGGGAATGAGTGAGTGAGCCAGTCAGTCCATCCGAATCCTTTCTCCGGCAAAATAAGGAGAACCGTTGACATTAAAACCTTGATTTTTGGCATGAACGTGCATTAGGGGACTGTTACCAGCAAGTAATGAGCTGGTCTGCTTTTGATGAAAATTTGACCTACTTGGGTGACACAGAGACCCTATAATAAAGGAGACTGGTGGGCGGCTTAAGTTCAAAGGTTCAAAGATGTGAATCGCTCTGATGTTCCTTGCGGATCACGTGACCTCGAGCGGGAGACTTGAGAGAAAATTTCCCCAGATTGCCGCCATTTTGTTTTTCGTGGAATATACTTCTTGCAATTTCTGGATTATTTTGAGGCTCACAGTTACAGTTCGTGTCTTTTATGCTTGAAACAGGATAAGTAACATATTTATATACTTTTTTCTGTCAACTTTATGCTGATATTTTCAATATATTGTGAGAAATGTTCTTTCAAAGTTTGTTGATTGTCGGTGCGAATTATCCGCCGAGATAGCTGGCGGGATAATAGGACGATAGCAATTTGTACAACCAGTTTGTGTACCCATGGGCTTATTTTGGATCTCCAAAATGCTGAATTACAACTCACCAGGTTGTCCGGTGACTTCTCGTTCACACCTATTTTCGCGCCACCCAAGCTGGCGGCCTTTATATTCAGGTGTTTTGGTGTTCAATCTCACTCGAAGTTCGTTAGTCTAGGACAGTATACATGGTTTTGAAAATATTACGTGCTGGCTGTTATTTATTTCTTGGTATGGATTTTGTAGGCCTATCGACCCCGTGAATTTTAATTCCAATTTACTATCGTGTTATTTCATCAATTGCCGGCAAGGCTATTTATATTCTGTGCCTATAATGTGAATAATCAATACTTTAGATTTTGTGATAATGAATGATTGAAAGTTCAGTGTTGGTTAAATCGTTATGAATTAAACATTTTTAATTTAAGGTTTAGTTGTGTCTAAATAGTTATGAATGAAATATTTTCTATTCAAATTCGTATGTCTAGTAATCTGTCGGAAAATATCGGCAGTGTGGATGAAGTGATCTAATAATAATATCAAATTTTTCAATTTGGAAAGTTCTGCCATTCTTCATTTTCCCATTAGCCATTTCAGTCAGGCAGTTGAGCGTTAACGCGTTAGAGCTACTTAGTTGATGGTTTGGTTGAATTTATGGGGTCCCTTTTTAAGGGGAAAACGGGTACGAATTTGCTGTGTTAACGATGTTTCCGTGTTTCGGGTAAAGCGAAAAATCTTTTCCTGCAGGAATGTCTAAGAGAAATTTGTTTCGTTGCCGCTACTTATGAATTTGAGGTCACGGCGGTTTCACATTTAGTGGTGGGTAGTTATTGCACCTGCTTCTTGATTTACCTACCCCTGATTTCAGTTCTGTTGAACTCGCTTGTTGTTGAGAGGGTTGACCCGTATTAAGGATGTCCGCTGGTGGTTTTTGACTTTGGCAGCCATTTTGCCTGTTTTTCTATTGGGTTATCTCCCTTCCCTAGGTTAAGAGATGGGGATTTCCTTTGAAAGCCTTCTAGCCGAGAATTTTGCACACCAACATCCATCCAATTTGCTAAATTTTGATAGACATTGTGATTATCTGCAAACAGTCAGAATATAAGAAAAAGTTAAATATTATTTATATGAATTTTTCATGAATATGCTTCAAAACTAGGGCTATTCCCTATGCTTTCTGGGTTATCAAATTGAGCATGGGTCAGTCCACTTAACGTTGCCTACAGCTAAAAAATGCACACCAACCTATATTTTTTTCTTTGTTTTTCCTCATATTACACAATTATGAATGCAACAACACACATTATTCAAAAAGTTAATTACTTTGATTTACCACCAGCGGACATCCTTAAGTTGCACAAGCCTCAGAGAGCCCTCCCTATTACCCCTACATTGCTTCTTGAATTCTATCCTTTATTAGAATGGTCTAATCCCGTTCACAGTACCCTCTGGGCTCCGTTTTTAATGGCCTTTTTTCGAATGGCTCATAAATCCAATCTCGTGCCCATTTCGGTTTCATCTTTCGATCAGCACAAACAGCTCACTCGGAGAGATATTGTAGCGATGCATACAGAGAGAGATTTATTTGCACAATTACACCCCGCTGGGGCCAAAGGCAATATATATATACATACGCGTACAATACAAAAGATGCTTCTGCAAGCAGTACGGTATACACGAATGTAGGTCATTTCCCCCCCCTGTCATGTTCCCCCCCTGTCATGTTCCCCCCTGTCATTTTCCCCCCCTGTCATATTCCCCCCCTGGACATATTCCCCCCCTGTCATATTCCCCCCCTTATATTTACTTGTCCATATAGCTGTTGTGGGTTAAATATTTAGGTAATTTTTTCTTCCAGTAAAATAATGCCAATTTTTATTTATCATAAACTGTTACAGGAAAGACAAATGTTGTTTTTTTTTTAATGTAATTCCATCAATAAATTATTTGATCTTTTCCAGCGCTAAGTATGGATAATAAATAAATAAATAAATAATAAATAGCAATGAGTGATTAGTAGGAGATATAAATAGATTTAAAAAATTATTAAAAATTAAATTATTTTCTTCACAGATATATCTTTAAGTAGTCTTAGATAGGCACAAATTTTACCAACCAATAAAAGTAACTTAAGAAGCTTAACAGAATTATTTGAATGGCACAATTATAATTGATAGGTAGATAGATTAAGCTTCTTAAGTTACTTTTATTGGTTGGTAAAATTTGTGCCTATCTAAGACTACTTAAAGATATATCTGTGAAGAAAATAATTTAATTTTTAATAATTTTTTAAATCTATTTATATCTCCTACTAATCACTCATTGTTATTTATTATTTATTTATTTATTTATTTATTATCCATACTTAGCGCTGGAAAAGATTAAATAATTTATTGATGGAATTACATTAAAAAAAACAACATTTGTCTTTGCTGTAACAGTTTATGATAAATAAAAATTGGCATTATTTTACTGGAAGAAAAAATTACCTAAATATTTAACCCACAAGAGCTATATGGACAAGTAAATATAAGGGGGGGAATATGACAGGGGGGGAATATGTCCAGGGGGGGAATATGACAGGGGGGGGAAATGACAGGGGGGGAACATGACAGGGGGGGAAAATGACAGGGGGGGAAAATGACTGTACTCCATATAGAAATATAATGTGACAATGAAGGGTTCTACTGCGTGACTGGACCACACACAATAAGTCTGAAACTGCTTTTAAACTGTTACAGTGTAGTTACAGTTATGTATAGGCTTACTGCCAGATATGTCAGACTGGACTAAATACATGTGACTACAACTTTGAAGGGTTTTTCTCTCATGTACTATATACATGTACTTATACCTACATATATTTTCGAAACTGTTGCATAGGCAGTTAACAAATCTTATAGGTTTCATAGCACTCCGATACAAATTTGCCTAAACTGCGGAGTATAGCAGGATGTTTTGTAGACATAAGAGAAACAAATAAGTCTGATTTGTGTCTCTGTACAAATGTAGGATCTATCTTGTTAATCGAATCATATAGGTCGGAATGCTTCTACAAGAGCTTTTTGGAGCTGGGGCTTGATGAAAAGGTCGTGGCATCTCAGCTCATGACATCCCTTATCCTTAACCCACGGTCATAGTTTCGTCAGTCTCTGTTTTGGGGGCCTGCGGCTTGGTGGGCTATTGTTTATACAGAATATTTACATATGTCACTGTTAATAGTTTAATATATTATTGTACATGTATTCATTTACTGCATGACTTGAATTCTGTAACCGCATGTCGCTTGAAATACTTAATGCATGCTTCTTTGTTTCTGTATTTACACATGTATATAACCAGCATGAATATTCAAATTGGTCATGTATACGCTACATGTAACTACTGCTTCCTCATATATCTTAATTATGCATGAACCTGATAAGCATTATGTATTGTATTCATGACTATGCATGTACATGTATTCGCTAACTGTGTCCTCAGACAAACGTTCCTCCATTAAAAGCCTCTTATCGCTTAACCTTGATTTGGTGTGGGTAATTGGCTTATTTTGGATCTCCAAAATGCTTAATTACAACTCACCAGGTTGTCCGGTGACTTCTCGTTCACACCTATTTTCGCGCCACCCAAGCTGGCGGCCTTTATATTCAGATGTTTTGGTGTTCAATCTCACTCGAAGTTCGTTTGTTTAGGACAGTACACATGGTTTTGAAAATTCCCGCCCGGCCACCCATTCATAAAGGTTGTTAGATGATTCTACGTGGGCCATTGTTTATACAGAATATTTACATATGTCACTGTTAATAGTTTAATATATTATTGTACATGTATTCATTTACTGCATGACTTGAATTCTGTAACCGCATGTCGCTTGAAATACTTAATGCATGCTTCTTGTTTATGTATTTACACATGTATATAACCGGCATGAATATTCAAATTGGTCATGTATACGCTAACTACTGCTTCCTCATATGAACTTGATTATGCATGAATCTGATAAGCATTATGTATTGTATTCATGACTATGCATGTACATGTATTCGCTAATGTGTCCTCAGACAAACGTTCCTCCATTAAAAGCCTCTTATCGCTTAACCTTGACTTGGTGTGGGTAATTAAACAAGATATCTTGACAAAAAAAGATATTTTTTATGTTGTTGGGTTATATTCTTTCGTCTCTTGTATATTTCTCGACAATGTGTTACTATTTTGGATAGGAAATAATTGCATTTCCGGTTTTACGGCTGTAGAAAAATATGTAATTTTTTTGATTATCGGACAAATATGCAACCGATTGTAGCGCTTTACATCATTTTTTATGACCAATGGAAATTACTGTAAATCATAAGTAATTCGAAAACTGCTTTGTGAAGTTGAAATGCGACTTTGTTCAGGTGAAATGATGGGAAAAAAATCTTTGAAAAATGAACAAAACGACGATTTGGCAGCGATTCATGGACGCGGCTGAAGTGGATAACCTTGGAAGCGACGGCTGACTATACGACTCGCAAATATGTGTTGTTTTAGCGAGCGTCAGCTAATCAACAAGTGTCTGATTCTTATCACTGCTTATCTTGGCGCAATGAACATGCCTTCAAAGACACTAAGCCGCTCGCCAGTCCCCTTTATTATAGTGTCCATGGATGACATAAACCTCGAAATTGGCAAAAACATAATGCCTATAAGACCATGGAAATGCGCTTAATTAGGTCAATGTTAGTGTGGCCTGTCCTAATTGGGTCAAGGTCAATGTGAAGTACTTTCTGACCCAATTTCGGACCTAATTAGTCGAAATTGGCAAAAGCATGTCTCAATGCCTGCTACGACCATGGAAATTGTAAGTCTTTGGTCGAGGTACACACTTAAATCATATCAACCCCTACTTCTTAGGTCCTGCGACGTTAGTCACACTGCCATGTTTACATTTTCTACCATTTTTCTTTACCTGATCTCTATATTACATGGAAATACAATCACCTATGGTAGAAAATAACAAAAATGAAAACTTGCAGTAATTCGGGTTTAGTTCGGATTGACATTGGTGAGAATGACTGTATTAGATTCTATACGACACAACGATGGAATTGTTTTAGAATACAAATTTGGTAAAAAAAAAACTGAGTCAAGGCACTCCCTTCTTTCCATCCAGACATAACTTAAAAGACTCTCTTTGCAGGCTTTCGGGGAAACAGTATCCCTCTTATATCCATGCAATAAATATTTATAATATTCTGGACTTGAATTGATGGGTTTCCCGTTTACATCATCACCAAAAAAGCGTTATGGGCGTGCATGTTCTGGAAAGAAGTAAGTCCGAATGGGTCATACCTCATGTAAGTATCATGAGACAATGCATACAATCGCCAAGTCTGGTGACAAGACTGTGTCTAGACTCGTGCCTTTTCAGCGACACAAAGTCTCAGACAATAGCTCCCTACATGAAATATCTACCGTGCGAATTGATCGTACCCGATGACCGTCTAGCTCTGATGAACATGTTATCCATGCAGATTATGATAAAGCCGTGAACATTTTAAGAAGCTCCATCCAAGGAAGATCAACCTTCCAAATTTAATATTTCAGAAGGGTGCTCATGAACTCTGTAAACTGCATTAAATAATGTAATATTTCAAACACACTTTAGGCAGACTGAGTAATAAACACGTTTCATGTACGTCTCTGTACTTGACTTCAAATAGGGAATTAATACTTCGCATTAATGCCCGAACAATGGCTATTGAAGTATACAACCTGTGCATTCGAGTGTGCTTTGCAGAATACAAACACAGACATCAACAAAGGACAAGATTAAGACTTTAAGGAATTTAAAAATGAACTAGAGACAGTGTGTCTAACAGAGCAATGGTCGGACGGGAATGGCTACCTCGATCAATCATCATGCGCATGTCGAAATCGTTAGATGTATAACTAATTGAATGCGAAATACCCTTTTTTACACTTAAAATATATAAAATGATACTGTTCATGCACTTCTATTATTTTTCATCAATCTATAGATAAAGTCAGTCGGATCATGGAGTTAAATAACTTATTTAACTCCATGGTCGGACACAAAATATAACATGAGATTGATCTAATCAAAACCCCTCGGCTTTCCCCAAGTGATTGTGACCCATGTGTAGTGTGAATTGGGGAAGAGATAGTTCTATGTGGGATGATCAAGATATACGGGTAGTACATTCAGGCATATAGGACAGAAATAGAAAATTATATATCTGTAAAGGGGCATAACTCTGTAAAATATGGGTCGAGGGGAGCCACTTTCGATAGGCGTCTGACTTAGCACTCTGTAAAATAAGAACCCAGAGGAATAAGCTGTACCGAACATGGATCTGCAGATTGAACTTGTACATTCAGCTACAGATAACAAAATTGAAGATTCTTACATCCGAAAGGGGCATAACTCCATAGGCCGAGGCGAGTTATCCTTTGTTGGCTTGTAGAATACAACAATATAAATAAGTTTCCAAAATATAGTAGCTATACCGAACACAGTTCTGCAGATATAGTTGGTTACATTCAGGCATATAGGACAGAAATAGAAATTAATAAATCAGTAAAGGGGCATAACTCTGTAAAGTATGGGCCGAGGGGAGCCACTTTTGATAGGCGTCTGACTTTATAGCACTACTGTAAAATAAGAACCGAGACAAATAAGCTGTACTGAACACGGATCTGCAGATATAACTTGTATATTCAACTACAGATAACAAAATCGGAGATTATTACATCCGAAAGGGGCATAGCTCAAGAGGTAAAAAAACTGCCAAACTGCGTTATCCAAGATGGCCACTATCGACCATCTTAGATTCCAACCATCCCAAAAATGTTGTGAACGCGATATCTCGAGAACAGTTCAACCGATTGACTTCAAACTTAGGGGGTGACTTGACATCAGTGAGAATATGGCTGGGATTGTTTTTCACCAAACTGCGTCTTCCAAGATGGCCGCTGTCAGTCCTCTTAGATTCCATCCATCCCCAAAATGTTGTGAACACGATATCTCGAGAACAATTAAGCGATCGACTTCAAATTTGAGGCCATCCATCCCCAAGATGTTGTGGACACGATATCTCGAGAACAATTCAGCCGATCAACTTTAAATATGGAGGGTGACTTTACATCACTAGCTACCCGTCCGTCCTTCCATCCCTCATAATGTCCTTCCGTCCTTCATACCGTCCTTCCATCCCAACCATCTTGTGAACACGATATCTCAAGAACAATTCAACCGATTAACTTCAAACTTAGCGGATGGCTGGGATCTCAGAAGAAAATCACTCATTTTTCGGCACAACTGTGCCACCGGATAATCTTTCCCGATCACCCTGTCCCCTTTCTTCCATAGACAATTCGCAACAGTATCCTTCACAATTATATATCCTTCGCATCAACAACACCACACTCCTAGCAACAATTTACCATCACACAAAATAGATATATGGTGATTATATCCCATGTGTGTGAGAAGCCCATTTCCAGACAAGCTTTTTGGCGGGGGACCTGCTAGCTACTCAGCTTGTTATAATAGTATGAAACAGTGTGATCTTGAAATGTACCAAGCTCTATCCTTGAAGCAAACAGTAGGTCGATGGTCCAGTATTATAAAGGAAAAACCAAAACTAAGGACATAAGTATACACATGAATATAATACCGAAAATTATGTTTTATTCAATCTGTCAAAGTTTGAAGTATCACTTGTTGCTCAATTTCGATGTGGTGTTTTTTTTTTGACTGTTCAGTTTATCAAATGCTGATAAGCAGCTGAAATACCTTTTCGAAAATTATACAAGTAAATTCAGTAATTTTATCAAAAGGAGAAATGTTTTGTCTTTCGTGTTAATTCCGTCATTTACATCTGACGACGATACAGCTCACCAGTCTCCAATGTACGAGTTGTCACAGCGAAACAGCTCACCAATTACCAGTATACGAGTTGTCAGAGCATTTCCATCATAGCTCTCTGGATTTGTATCTAATACCGCTTATGCCGGTGCTGGGGGCCGTGTGGTCATATCGGCCAAGTTGCCACATGAACAGGTACAATAAAAGCGTACCTGAGATACAACACATATCACGAATCGTTAGATTCTTGGTATGTGCTTTAGAATAGGTTAACCAGAAGACTATTCTGTGAAGTCATGTAACGCAGTCAGTATGTCGGCACCTCTTCCCACTTCCCTTATATGTGTTGTAATGTAATTGTATGCATACCGAGCCACGTGGTTCAATATTTATTATTTTTTAAAGTGGCTGACAAGCCCGCATGTGATGAGTGGTGTTGTATAATGTTTGATATATTTGTCTCGTTATGTACCTGCCACTATAAATAATAAAGAACTATACTATATATACTATAAGTAGTTGTAAGAACTGAAATTCCTTATTAAAAATGTGGTCCGAGGCGTGACGTGGCAATAACGTCACAATGACGTCACATCCGGTCACGTGACATCCGGGTCACACCCGGGTCAAAGGTCACATCCGGGTCACTTCCGGTGGCATCACTTCCGGTCACGTAAACAAGAGTGATATCCCCCTAGGTGGCCCTCCACAGTTTCGTAGTAATGGCCCCTCTCTAATTTCATAATACGATAGACTGCCCTTGTTCTGCTACATCATAATTTTTCTTGTCTTCTTAATAGCTTATATCTATAATACCATCCTATTCAGCATTATCCACGCTGCAAACGAGTACGCACAAATCGAGTGCTGGCTTCGTCTACACGCTAATCGGGATCATGGAGTAAATTTTGTCCTGCCTCAGTTATGCCCCTTGGGTGTGCCTAAAAATCGAGACTCATTTACGGGAAGAAAATCTGACAAAAAACGGGTAGGTTGACACCCACTTTTGTTTGCCTTTTTAAGTTGAGACCGGACCAGGGAACGTGAGTAAGAAGTTTAATTGAAATCGCTCTTCTAGATTTTTCTGGAAATTGAGCCGAATTTGACCATTTTTCGACATTTTTAAGGGGTTTTCTAGGAATAATGAAGCAAGCATGGAGGAGAATGTTCGAGTTTAATTTTTCTATAACATAGCAGTGTTATATCTTAAAATAATAGTTTCATCAGGCTCTTTCAGAAAATATATACATATAAGTGATTTGGGTTGAAGGTTTTACGACAACTGGTGGCCGAAAAACGGACCCATAGTCTATTCCATGCCGAATGGAAGAATCTTTGGAGTGCACCCCTACATAGATTGGGCAGATCACTGTACTGCTATGGTGTAGGCCCATTCCGGCGCATGAACAGTGTTGGTCCCGCTGGGAAATCCACGCATGGTCATTTGCGGTATAGGCTGTAACCCCTTGGTTTTCTCGTCTCACCACGTAGAGCACGATGGTAGGGGTCGCGAGGCCATGCGTTGAATTTTTATTTTTTTTGAAAAAGTGTTTGTGCGCATGCGCACTAGGCAAGTAGCGTTGGAGTGGACGTCTTGGGATCTAGGTGGACCCCTAGTGGTCCGATAGGGTCGAGTGAGGTATCAGTGTAAAGCACTCGTGATGGAGCATCCGACTGGATGGGTATGAAGTGAAACTGACGTCATTCCGCGCATGCGCTGTAGATAAAGGGTATTGGAATGGACATGTTGGGGTCGGGTGGGCCTCTATTGGTCCAAATGGGTCGCGGGAGGTGTCAAAGTCAAGCGCTCTTCCAGGGCGATCATGTCATGGGTGGGCGCATGTAAAATTAGGATTGGGTTTGAACACATAAAATCCGGAAACACGGACTTTGCGCCTAAAATATGGAAAACCCTTATCAACCAGGTCTAGATGGGCTGATATGGCTTCTCAGTGGATCGAAACCTGCCGAGAGAGGCAGGGTGGGTTAGTGGGTGTATATAAAATTAGGATTGGGTTTGAACATATAAAAACGGAACACGGACTTTACCACTAAAATAGGGAAAACCTCTATCATCCAGGTCTAGAGGGGCTAATATCGGTCCACGGCGGATCGAGTCCTGCCGAGAGAGGTAAGGTGGGTTAGTGGGTGTATGTAACTTTAGGATTTGGTTTGAACATATAAAAGGCAAAACACGGACTTTACAACTAAACCATGGGGAATTGGGTATGGTGGCATTTGCAGGGTTGCATGTAAAATTAGGATTTGTCCTAAAAATTTAAAAAGCGGAACGCGGACTTAAATAATGGAGAATCATGGATGTTTTGGGGTCCAGACAATCCCTGGTCCAAATGCGGGCATTTTGGGGATGTGAAGGAAGGTGTTTGGGGTAAAATGAGTCGTGTGAGGTGTCATCTTCTATCAGCGCCCACCAACGCTCACCTTAACGCTTCAGCGCCCTGGTAAAATAGCTCGGAAGCTCTGATTTTCTAGATAATCCGCCTTAACGTCTTATCTTAACGCCTTAACGCCCTATCTGAACGCCTTAACGTCCTAGCGTAACGCCTTGGCGCCATGATTTGAAAGATGAGAGAACAACAACAGCAAGGATGACAATCCAATCATTTTATTATCCGCCAGTACATCATACCCACGCTGGGAGAGTCGCGTTATGTATGTTTACAATTCTCGTAGGCTGTCGACCAATCAAAAGCCGTCGTTTGAGAAAGTTTAATCCTCGGCCAGAATCGCTTTTGGCCTAAGTGTCGTCGGGCAGGCCAGGATACTGTAACGGCAGCATGTCATGAAACAGTTGTTTGCACATTTGGGGGGTAGTACGTAGAGTGGTCATTCTTGGGGTGCGCAGGGGTATATTTAAGAGATTGAGGTTCTATATCTCATCCAAAGATGGAGTGTAGGCTGTCATCTTGAAGCACTCGTGGTGTAGACCACGACTTGAGTGATTTTCATGTCATCTGCGACGTCATTGGTGACGTCATCAGTACGAGTGGTAGCGAAATTTTCATTAATCGACCAATACATATGGACTGATTAGGGACATGAGTTAATCCCTATATGCACAGACATCATCACCACCACCACCACCACACACCATACTACGACCATTACACACCACCACCACCACCGAGCGTTGACGCCCGTCAAGGCCCAGTGGTGGTGGTAGCTCCCATAGTGCGGAGCTCTTGGATCGGAGCTCGGAGCTCTTGGAGTCTGAGCTGGGAGCTCTTGGAGCCAAGATTTCAGAACTGACCTCATCGTACGCATGCACAAACACCTGTGATGCACCCTGTGCCCTACAGCTCGTAGAGCATAGGGTGGTTGACTTAGGGTAGAGGTGGTGGTGGTATTGCCATCCTTGTTGTTGATGTTGATCTCGCATCTGTCAAAACCATGGCGTCAAGGCGTTATGCTAGGGCGCTAGGTCGTTCAGATAGGGCGATAAGGCGTTAAGGTAAGGCCTTAAGATCACTGCATTTCGATGAATTAGTGACAATTCCAGGGAGTTGAAGCATTAAGTTTGGCGTTGGCGGACGTTGATACAAGATGACACATCACACGACGCATTCGGACCACGGAGGGCCCATCTCTACCCCAAACCCCTTCCTTCATACTCCAAAAATACCCGCATTTGGACCAGGGATGATCTGGACCCCAAAACATCCATAATTCCCCATGGTTCAAGTGTAAAGTCCGTGTTCCGCTTTTTATATGTTCAAACCCAATCCTAATTGTACATACACCCACGCATGACATGATCGCCCTGGAAGAGCGCTTCACTTTGACACCTCTCACGATCAATTTGGACTAATAGTGGCCCACCCCGACCCCAAAATGTTAATTCTAATACACTTTTTCCACTGCGCATGCACAAAATGAGGTCAGTTTCTCATCATACATATCCAGTCGGATGCTCCCTCACGAGTGCTTCACACTGATACCTCACTCGACCCACTCGGATCACCAGGGGTTCACCTACATCCAAAAACGTCCACCCCAACGCTACGTGCCCAGTGCTCTTGCGCACAGTGAGTTTTTAAAACCGTAAATGACCATGCGTGAGTTTCCCAGTGGGCCCAACATTGTACATGCGCCGGAATGGGCCTACACCATAGCCGTACAGTGATCTGTCCAATCTATGTAGGGGGAAATCACTCTATTTTCACGTGACCGGAAGTAATGTCACCGGAAATGACTCGGAAGTGACCTTTGACCCGAATGTGACCTGGATGCCACGTGACCGGATGTGACGCCATCGTGACGTCATTGTCACGTCACGCCACGGAACCTCATTTGGGACCAACATTTTTAATAAGGAATTTCAGTTCGTACTACTACTGTACTAGTTTTATACTAGTTAGTTTTGCCCACGTGACCTGGGAGAGAAGAAACGAAAAGGCAAAGGACATTTCCCCAGAATAGAAGGTGCAGTTACGCGTGCTTTCTCCACTACTTATAAGACTTGTGCTTACTGTACATGTATATCACTATTATATTAGGCTACGTTTTGTTAGCAAATTTGATATGTCCTTGTAACAAAGTACTTCAGTTCGGTGAAGTTTCAGATCGTATTTCAGTTCGGTAAAGTATCAGATCGACACATTTTGTTTGTTATGTATTTGAAGGCACCTGTTACGTATGAAATATGCATTTGGATCACTTATAGAATAATTATGTTGAGAAACTTCACAATTGTAACTTTAAAAAAAAAACCAGATTTGTTACGCAATTGTTACAATATTTTCAGCTGATGTCAGCCAGGACAAAGATATGACTAACGTACTTTAGTATACAAACATAAAACACGCATGGTTGCAATATATGTTACAGAAAATTAAGTCCAGGTAAACCCTAATCCTGGCAGAGGGTTTACCTGGACATTTTTGGTGATTCGAAAGAGTTCTTGAGTCGTTGCCTCTATCATACAATCTCGTACGTTTCACGCCCCGCGCTTGTTTTGAATTAGCATGTCGGTATCCCAAATCTGCGATTTTTGCTTTGACTTCCGATGTCAATGCAGTTTGGCCCGCGATGAAATTCAAACTTGTCACATCTCATACCTCGCAGCGGGTTGGCTTAATCAGCTAGCACAGCGCCTTCAATGATTGGTTTATTTTAGAGGAAATCACTTGATCTATTTATATCCAGAACTGGTATGGGTAAATAACCTATCTATCGATCCTATCAGACCGATCGGTACACTGGCTCGCGAGGATGGTTCAAATAACAACCTAATGTTCTGATAATTTCCATATTTATATTTACTAATGATCATTTTTGCAAGTACAACAATGTGACTAACCTCGCCAACCCGTAGAGAACTCAATGCACCATAAGCAAATATTGTTTCTGAATTCAGTCTGAATAAAATGCTAACAGTTCCAGTTTAGGCATAGTATACAGTCTAGGCCGAGCCATTAACCCTATCTGGCTTGGGCTTCTCGGGACCTGCCAAGATCTAGGGAGGGGGCCGAAATGACCCCTAATTATTTTTCTTACCCCTTGCGGTAGGGGGCTGAAACTTCCTACAATATACCCTTGGGTTAAGCTCTAGCAGAAAATGTAAAAAATCCAAGATGGCCGCTTTGATGATGTCACAGTGACGTCATTTTTTGGTCGATTTTTCGGTCAGATTTTTTGAATTCTTTGTTTATGAAATTTCTCGTCAAAAGCTGCATGATAAACTAGTAAATATTAATGTGATGTGAAATAAAATAGTTTGTGCCCACTTTTCATCGCGGAAAAGCTGAAATTTTGAAGAAATATTACGAAAAAAATCACTTTTCTGGTGCCCCAATTGGCCGCTCTCTTGAATTTACCCATGACCCTCTGCTCGGATGGTTATGCAAATAGGCTCAAAATGACCCCCAATATGATAAACTATAAAGTCACGGAGTTTCAGCTCTCCATTTGTTGTCGTTCCGTAGATAGCGCAGAAAGTTTGGTAGGGCGGGGGTGCTGGTAACTGGTAGAGATCCCGAGACGGAAATCTGGAAAATAGCATCTCCAGTTTATGACATTTTGGACACATAACAATGAATATAATACTCAAGTTATTTAACTAAGCGTTGAACGTTCTAAAAGTGAGCTTTGTCCTATTGTGGAGGTTTCAGGCGCGTCTGACACAAATGTCAAAGCAATTAGTATAAATAATACTGCAATTTCCGATCATTTCCACTTTGGACCTTGGCCGCCAGTACATCTATATTTTGACATTCTCTTTAAGTTTGCTAGTTTGTTCACTAGTGTGCTCAGGTACGGGTACTGGTACGCTGTTTGGACAGGCCTGTAATTTTAACTGTACCGGTAAGTATATCATTGATTCATTGATTATAGCTTTTACGCGGTGGCAAGATATGCATGCGTTCTTTTACCGGGAAGTGTGCTTACGGTCAGCTGAAGTCACCATCAGCTCTTCAAAAGTCCTCTGTTCAACATTCTATTTCTACATGCATATAGAACATGTAGAAGGAATGTTAATCAAGTTCAAATACAAGTAATCTTCGAAACTTGATAGTCCGTCCTGCATTGATGCTAATGGCTACAGATTCCTAAATAATTTACACGTTCGGCATTGTACCTCGCTGATTCCCTAATTGAATTTAGACTTTCATCTTTCGACAGGAAGTAGCTTATTTCAAGCGCTACAAGGTGACAAACTTCTTATCAAACATTATCCGTCAAAATTTCAAGCTGTGCGCGCTTCTACACATGAGGTCCTCATTTCGCTATTTTCTCAGCCTGCTGAAAGCAGTGCTCAGGCCCTGCAAATAGTCCCCCGGCGAGGCATGTTATCGAGCAGTGAATAGAAATAAAATGTGCAGCTGAATGGAGCAAATACCATACTTGGTACCAACAGCTTTCCATTAATCGTTGCAACGAAGGCGGAAAAAATCGTCTTGGGTAGAGTCGGATCGGGATTTTTTTTTTATTTAGGAGCCTGTAACCTAATACTCTTCAAGGCATTTTGACCCATGTGAGCGGATTTGCACGCACCCACTGGCATTTGGCGTCTTAGTGTGAGTACTATGAACATGATCGACATCATAGAAAACATGCGACAAAGCTGCGGGCCTATGACAGTAAGAGATATAGAGAAGGAATGAAACAAGAATCCAGCAAAACCGCCGAATAACAACTAATAAAGCAATTATGCCATCAAAAATTCACCTAAGCCTTCCTAATATATTAGTTTCTGTTCACGAACATTTGTTCCGATCATATCCCGTTCTCAGCTCCAGTTTTTGTCGATCTTTTCAAAGCCGTCCACCAGAAATTCTTCGTAAGACATCGCCATTTTCAACAGCTCCGTGGGCGTGGTTTGACCTAGAACATTCGCCAGAGGCCGCTGCGTATTCGCTTGACCTTAAAGTGTTAACTAATCAGTTTTTGTTGACAGCGAAATAGACGATCACGTGCCAAATTAGCGCTAAGGTCATGAGGTCAAACCACGTCCCCGGAGCTGTTGAAAATGGCGTTGTCTCAGGAAAAGGTCAGGTGAACGACTTTGAAAACATCGACACAATTTCGAGCTGAGAACGGGATATGATCGAAACAACTATCGTGAGAACTAACTAATATATAAGGAAGGTTTAGGTGAATTTTTGATGGCAAAATTGCTTTATTGATGATTATTCGGCCGTTTTGCTGGATACGGTACTTGTTTCATTCCTTCTCTATATCTCTTACTATCATAGGCCTGCAGCATTGTCACATGTTTTCTATGGTCGACATACATGTGTATATTCGTGAAAAGGCTATTTCTCTAGGATTCAAATATGCGCATAAATAAGTTTTGAGAGTAGTAGTAGCAGTACCGGTAGTAGTAAATGGTAATCTTTACGCGTTTCCGCCTACTTACATAGCATTGATTTCCGGGGATTGTGAACGGAAGTGACCTTGATCCTGCGCATGCGCACAAACAGTACCGAAAATACCATTGCGCGCAGGGTCAAAGATCACTTTCGGTTACGATCTCCGTAAATTACCGGAACCTACGGGAAACTAATGATATGTATTTCAGTATGCGTCAATATCTCTTTTCTCGTGACGTCTTCAATACGAGCTGGATATTTCCGTGGCGTCATTAATTCAGAGACAATTCTTCAGGGAAGGGTTTCGTCAGTACGTTAAAAGTATAGCTAGTTAAAACCCTGTGTTGTTACATGGCCACACTGTATAGCTCCTGTAGTATTATACTAGATTATTTCCTTTGTCAAGGTACAATACCTATCGCAGAATGCAAACATAATGTGACAGTAAAGACCTGATTCCCTCGAACCAAAGTGTGTCTGTAGTGGGTTGTGGAGTATCACATGACGAGGGTCAAAGGTCATTTCTGGACAGATTCGGTCACGTGATACTTCAAAGGAACATGTTTGTTCGAAAGGATCAGGCCTTCACTACTCTTCGATATCTGCCACGATCACGGGAGATAACTCCGTAACTAGGGTCATTGCAATTTCCGTGACGCCAACAAACAGTGGGTCTCAACATTCGTGAATTCATCAGTTCTGGGGCCAGCAAGTGTCATCGATATCTGGACATGTACACAAACTAATGCTCTAACTTTAAATACGAGGGTCAGTGGCATCGTGCGTCAGTCATCGCGCGTCATTTGTTCAACCTTGTCAAGAGTCATACATGTACGAGCCGTCTTTTTTATACCCGCTGTAAGTTACACGTCTGTGAGGATAAAGTCACCATTGTGGAAGACTGGGATTACAACACATATAAGGGAAGTGGGAAGAGGTGCCGACATACTGACTGCGTCACATGACTTCACAGAATAGTCTTCTGGTTAACCTATTCTAAAGCAAATACCAAGAATCTAACGATTCGTGATATGTGTTGTATCTCAGGTACGCTTTTATTGTACCTGTTCATGTAGCAACTTGGATGATATGACCACACGGCCCCTAGCACCGGCATAAGCGGTATTAGATACAAATCTAGAGAGCTATGATGGAAATGCTCTGACAACTCGTATACTGGTAATTGGTGAGCTGTTTCGCTGTGACAACTCGTACATTGGGGATTGGTGAGCTGTATCGTCGTCAGATGTAAATGACGGCAATTAACACAAAAGACTAGTCTGTAAGGCCCGATGTCGACCCAGCATCAACTTCCCACAAATGCCAACATATATCAAAGACCAAAAGGTCTGTACAGGGGGCAGGCCTCGGGGACGAAACGTCCACCAGCAGAATCTCGCCATATACAGGAAAAAAATTACAACACATATAAGGGAAGTGGGAAGAGGTGCCGACATACTGACTGCGTCACATGACTTCACAGAATAGTCTTCTGGTTAACCTATTCTAAAGCACATACCAAGAATCTAACGATTCGTGATATGTGCTGTATCTCAGGTACGCTTTTATTGTACCTGTTCATGTGGCAACTTGAATGATATGAACACACGGCCCCTAGCACCGGCATAAGCGGTATTAGATACAAATCTAGAGAGCTATGATGGAAATGCTCTGACAACTCGTATACTGGTAATTGATGAGCTGTTTCGCTGTGACAACTCGTACATTGGAGATTGGTGAGCTTGATCGAATACGGTTACCCTAAACCCTGAAGGTTTAAGCAAAGGACCTTGTACGTTAAGGTGGACAAACCGCCCCAGGTGAGGTACGACTGTAGATGAAAAATGAAACTTAAGAAATGAAATGCTCGTCTCGATTAGCATAAAATATGGCATCCTTTTTAACTCTTTTTGAAATATTGGGAGCATGAGTGCCATGGTTTTTCAACAAGAGCTCTCCAAAGTGGTAGGTTTGTGTGAAACTGACAGTTTTTGGTTGAAAATGCACGGTTTGCCTATTTGAAATATATGAAGATAAACTATAACCACAAAAATATTCACACATAACAGTCCTCGTTTGAATCCCTAGTGTTCAATAAAGCACGTTTTGGTTATCATTTATCTTCATATAAAAAATTAAACTTTATGGAATATTGTTTTTGGTCATTTGGTGTTCAATTTCAAATACGATAATTGGAGCAGCGTTATATGTTCGAGTATGAGCTGGCCGAATGGATTGAGTCGCGAGAAAAGTTATCGTTTTGACTAAATGATCTGCTGGTTCGAATCCCAAAATATTAGTCTAAAATCTTTCAATAGATTTATGCAATTTTCGATTTTTCACCATCATTACAATATATATGAGAATATTTGTTAGTAGAAAGAATGAGTGGAAATGGTCTATATCTCAAGATATAATATTCAGCAAAAGTGTTCTGTTCCCAAGCATGCAAGCTTTACCCGCGTGATTAGAGAATTGCACACAACAATATCTGGACTGATTTGATCAACTTAGTATTTAGTAGCATCAGAAGTGGTCTCAGGGAACTAAGCTCTGTGCATAAATATTTATATATAGTTGTCCATGATGAAGAATATTTACTACCGTTTGGGATGTAGGTGATATCAACAATGGTCTTGCCATCAAGGCCAAATGAGAATATTATCTGTTGACCAATCATAATGAGTAAATAGACAAAATAAAGTTTACGGCCATATCGCATCTATTTTAATCCTTGCCGAAAACAGTTCTACCATCAGTAAAGACGTGTCGCATGTGCAGCTGGTGATCAGCTTAAACCCAGAAGGACCTTTCGGTCAAATGAAACTGGTCGTGCAACAGTTATTATTGGCACGATAAACTAATAGCATATACATTGCCAACTTTAAACATTGCTGATTACCCTTATTCACCACATTGTGCGTGGTTGCCAGTCGAACACCATATAGGATGCTCGTAACCTACCGCACAGGAGGTTTTACGCGCCGAAACAAAAATGATCCTATACGAGAGTTCTCGTAAAAAAAAAAGAGACTTGCGGGCACTCAATTCAGGAAGTGAAGAGTAAAATCTATTCATTTCATTTCCGTATTCAACTTTTTATTGATGCAATTAACGGCATTAGCGTAACACGGAAGGCACGAAGATAACAAGGGAAAGGGTGTAAAACGACGAGTAAAATATGCTTGGCCTTGCAAACCGCACTCTCGGCGGTCAACCCGAATTCATTCAATCCCACCGGAGTCACGTGGCACGCTGTGAATGGACTGCTCGCCGGGACCGTTTGTCCATCTTATCGTACGAGATCCTTTCAACGGGTACTGAGCGTTGAGCTCGGCGGCAACCTCGACCATCTACGTACACTGTAGTCCTCTCTTCGCTCACGTGGGGCATTTTTAGGACCCACAAGAGGCTTCATCTCAGACCCTGGTTAGCTGACGGCATTCAAGATAGTGGTGCCTATTCTGGACCAAGTATTTTCATAGGTCGAACGGTCAGCCGCAGTTGTCCTGGTCTCGTGATATGAAGGACGAGCCAATGAGAAAATTATCAACTAGGTCTACAAAAAGGAGACCAACGACGGGACTATCCGGTTCTCACCACGACGACTTACATGTACACTTCCTGGAGAAAGCTAACACCCATATTCCACCGTCGGAGGACGACGACGCCAAAGATTATCCGGATATGCTCAGTCAACCCTGTGTCATTTGCATCTATACAACGGAGGCCGATGCAGGTTCAGAACTCAACGAAAAGATCAAGAAAGGAACTTCGACCCCGACGCCACGGATAATGTAGTTTTCGTGTTACTATCCCATGATGCACCAGAGTGATGGCTGAAAAAGGTTTAGACAATTTCTGAGGTCTGTACTCACCGATCCAAGGCGTTAGGCGTTACCGACACAGAAGGCTGTATGTAAGGCCTACACGGGTACCGCTTAACATTGTGAATGGTACCTTATCATACCGGCTTTGCAGTTATGGTTTTGTATCGGCGAGTACAGACATACGGCCGATTTTCGTCTAATTCGTATTTTATTTGTGCAAGGCTTATTTGTGTATTTTTCTACTCTGAATTCAATTATTGTAAAGTGAATAGAATGTATTTTAGAGTAGCCAAAGTGAACTTGTACGACTGTAAAGTGACATAACTTCCGCCCTGCACACGCAGTTTCTGAGAAATGTGTGACCGTTTGCTCTCTCATCTTCTCTAGCCAAGTCGACGTACATCACGTTGCTCTGTACATTGCCTTGGCAGACTGATCGGTGAGTGGGATGCAGAGACGGCTTGCTGCATCCAATCAGAATGCGCGTTACGTAGCAGTTGATTACCAAGATGGCGGCCCCACTAAGAACGAGCTGTGTCGAAAGTGCGGCGAAATTATGCCGAAAAAAAAACAAAAAAAAAACAGGAGAAGCATTTTCACGGCCATTTTCGGTGTTTTGATCAATTGAATCAGCTTTTGGGGCGCCCTGCAGTTGATTACCAAGATGGCGGCCCCACTAAGAACGAGCTGTGTCGAAAGTGCGGGGAAATTATGCCGAAAAAAAACAAAAACAAAAACAGGAGAAGCATTTTCACGGCCACTTTCGGTGTTTTGATCAATTGAATCAGCTTTTGGGGCGCCCTGCACGGTCGAACGATAAAGGATCGCCTTACGAGTATGGCCGACTTGAAATTGAAGGGGAACAACTCCTGGAGGCAAAAAGTCGCTCATCGTTAAAACTTCCACTAGGTGGCGCAGAACAGTACTCCTCTGCCACCAGCCAAGAATGTCAAGGCAGCGTAGAGAGTTTTGCGATGTAGTTGACTTGGCTGGTGAAGATGTTGCTCTCTGAAAATTGTCTTTGTTACGAGGTTTAGAAGACTCTGTCAAGTGAGTAACTATGCCATTATTCTTGTAAAGATATCATGTAACTATAGGCATGCTCGTTATAATTTGTAAAACTATGATAATTGGTAACCGGCAGACGAATCTAGCTAAAGTAAATGTTAATTTCACACAAATGTACAACGTTATGCAAATTACTAAGTATGAAGTAATATATGTAATTGTGTCAAGATATAGAAATTGGTTTAATTGATTAATAGTTGAATTTGATGATTGTGAATGAATTATCATTATTATTGTATCCTGTTACAGATAGATGTATTTCGGTATATATGCTGATCAAGGCCTATACTTGTACACTGTGTAAAGCCCTTATTGGCTTTAAAGGGTAAGCTTATCCCAGACATTTTACTGATCGTTTCAGCTCACAGTATTACTGATAAGTGTGATTAACGGTATTGATACTTCCTAGTTGAACACATGAAGTTATTCATTCGTTTTAGTCAACTGGTAAACATATGTTGGACTGTAAAATGCAGTACCTTCACCTGGATTTAATTAGCAATATGTAATTAATTAATTATTCTGCTAATGTAATTATTCGATACCAAGATTGTAATTGAAGTACACATGTCCTCAGACAAGAATTATTTGTGACAACAATTCATTTACAGATGGTTACATCTATATCAGACCGACATTGTGATATGGTAACCATGGCAACGACTCGTGGTGGTGCTGAGCATGTGAAATGGTAGTCAATAGAGTATCTGTAACCCCAGATGGCAGATGGGGGTAAGATGGTTTATGAATGGAATAGAATTGATCTTTTTTGTTATGTTTATTTTACAGATACATAATGTGTATCGAACGCCTGTAATATGATATCTACAACACAATATTTGAGTTTGCAAATTTAAGGATTTTATTCGTACACATCCATATAGAGAGATGGTGCATTAATGCACAGATATTGTTTATCATGAATTGTAGTTCTGGTTCATCAAATAAGTTTGCCAGTTATTGTGCAAAAGAGATGGGTCATTCCCTCTGGTTTAATTATATATAGTAGTAGTATATAAAGTGCTCATGTACTACATTTAACAGTAACGGTTATAGTGTACATGTAACGAGTTTCGAACTGCAACGTTTTATTTTGTATAACGGGTCAACTGTAGAAGTCCTATTTCACATACATGTATTAGACGTTAGTGGTGAAGCCGACTGCTCGATGGAAATACGCTACCACAGTTTCCAGAAAGTGTTTAACTATAATGAAATGAGTTTTGATGTTTATCATCGCGACATGATATTTCTTTAAAAGTAATCAAACACTCATGTTATTAAGTGATGATCATGTGATACAATTTACCAACAATATCCTAACAGATTGTATTGTATTTATTTGTCACATGTATATTACGTGATTTATCTCTCTGGTTTGTCCCTTACATGTACATCAGGCATAATAAAGAACCTCAGAATCTCAACAGTGTGTTCTCATTTGTGCGACTCCCTCCTTTACATGTAGATACTATATGGCGTCGTGTTTCGCCCACCATCAGTCGTAGTTTCAAGTCACAGCCATCGCCCTGTGTTAGACCTTCACAATTCCCGACTCATCAACAACGCCAGTCTACCCACTTTTCCCATATCATTTTTTAGGACCAAGCCACGGCCTTCAAGTTAAATATCACCTTCGGTTATTAATTACGGCACAAGGAGATAGAACAGCTGCAGTACTTTCACCCGAATAACATTACTTTCGTACTTTTGTGTACGGCCGACCCCTCAACATCACGAATCGTTCGTCACAATAAACAGCACTAGCTCAACTTCAGACACTGGATGCCTTGGAATGGGCCCGTCAACAACGCTCCAAAACCAAATTGCGGGTGGAGAAGACGACCAACGGGACATTTCACGTGGCCTAACTGGTGGACCACCCGATCTTTTGACCTGATGGAAATGTCAGAGAGCCATGTGGGAAGAATGGAGTTTTACGGACTCTTCTTTCCTATAAATTCGAGGGAGGGTCACGTCGTGTGTCACCCACGCAGTAACCATGACGGAGCAAAATTACGTGCCTTTCTCAGCTTCACCACGGAGGTCTTCCTGCACGTCTGTCGATACGGTCGATATCGTAGAAGGGGGGATCTGTGATGCGGATCGTACACAACCTGTCTCGAAATGGTTGAACCAGATTCAAACGGGTGTTGTCTATTGAACTGGAGAGCCTCATCCATTTGTATCACGACGTATACGTTGGGCACGCCCCTTATGTGCTCAAGATGCCGAGGCGAATATGGATCAGGTGTTTACGAAGGACGACCAGGATACGGAGTGCTCATCAGACTAGTCGGACCCGGTTCGTTTCATGAACGATGCGCTGGTAGAATCCAATGAAAGGATCCAAAAAAGAACTTCGAACCCCGCCCAAGATATTTCTGTTAGAAATAAACGATAGAGCGTGTGTCCTTCATCAGTCCACACCTGCAAGAGCTGGAAGAAGATGTTTGGACACATTATATCTGAACTTGCATCGATATCCTGTCGAAGTAGGAGCGAGTCGTGCCCATCCAGACGAAAACGAAAGAGAACCTCGTAGCAAGATTTTTCGGGCATCCCCTTTCTTCGCTGCATATGACGCACACACACATCAAACCTGTTCAGACTTGTTATGTCCTAGTAAGGATTATAGGTATATACCCAAGTATAACACTACAGGGTAGAATGGTACACCGTATTAAAATTGTTCATCGAGATAGCTTTACTTGATCTTTGACCTCTGAGTGATCTCTGTGACGTCACTTGCGGTTCCGGTCACGTAACAAGAAGTGATCCTTGACCCTGCGCATGTATAACTTAAATTGCATATGTTGATTCATCGGGGTAAATCCTTTGTCTAAGAATTAAATCCCAGAAGGTGGATTAGAAAATACATAGTGTGAAATGTCGATTCTAGACCACCATATAAACGTATAAATTTCAATTTTCATTTAACAATTTGATGTAACTGTATGCACTCAAAACTTGGTATTATGATGTGTTGTGACAAAACCTATCTCCGAAATATTATTCCATGACCCTTCAGGTCGGTTATTGCAAACCCAGTTACTTGTGAGAATTAATTATGTAAGTTCAGATTTATACAGATAACGTAGAAACTGCTTATGTAAGTACAATGATTTAACCATGGTTTTGACGAATGGGATATACAGTGCGACAGTTCTGTGATATGTCTGTCATAATTGTACCGAAGCTATGGGGTTAAATTGACATTGTAAATGTCTAGTGTTGTATATAACGGAATGAACGGCATCTTATAATCAGACTAAAAACAGCAGGTCTCCCTGATGGTTAACACCAGATTTCCCTGGAGACTATTAACACCAGGTCTCCCTGATGGCAGTACCATCAGGTATCACAGAGGCTCATGCTTCCGATAATAGTATTTGCTATCTCCAGTTCCGAAAAATGACTGTTTACAGATGTTTGTCTACCAAATGATGCCGTTCATTCCTAAGATAGATGGAATCCAAATTTCATAATGGCTTTGTTACCAGGAACAAGACTGTAGCTTTCATAATGGCGTGGAATGAGTTCACAATAAATCGGCTTAATATTCAACAGACGTTTTCGTTGTATCCTCTCTCTCATTTGAAGACTTTGTCAAGACTTCGAGAAATCTCAGAAGCC